>QNQO01002563.1:0-106255 GCA_003290165.1 Berberis thunbergii | reverse complement strand
TGCAAGCTAAGCATAGGAAATTCAAATCACCATACACTAGATGTCTGTGAAAACTTTCAAAGCTCAAACACAAGTGTCAAAACAACGACAGACGAACAAAATCGATACAAAGAAAAATACAAGAACCAGCTCCTGTCATTCATTCAAAATCTATTCAAGTACATTCAAAGGTACAAGATGAGTAAAGGGAAATATCTATAACATCCTCCGCAATACCATCCGCAAGAGCCGGATCGTCGTCAAGAACTCTTTATTCAGGAGGAAGCGAATTTTCAGTTAATGGATTGCTAGAGGATCTTCAGCACCTTTATCATCCTCGAAGATTCGATAGACCCGATGATGATACTGAAACAAGTCGACACGATACCTCAAAATAATCTAGAAGCTCAGTCCTACCATAAATAACATGTTGTCAATCTGCTACCTCCATAACAAAAGTCTATCCTCGACAAAAGCAAACACTTTTATAGCGATGAGTTGGCCCTCAACATCGCAAAGGAATCGGCCTTGACCTCGTCAAGTGAAGCCAGTAATTGCTCCACCATTTTTCAGTGATGTCACGATTGTTAAAATGCTTTATCATGGCATGTGCGACTCATCATGAAACGCCTTCTCAGCGGAAAGCTCTTTTTCCATCTCATGCAAACGTGTGTGGATGAATTCTAGGTTAGCTCTCAAGGACTCAAGCGTGGAGACAGACCGATCCCGCGCACCCTCCACCTCGGCCAACGAGCCTGAGCAACTTCAGCTGTTTTGATTTGTTCAGAGCATCGCGCTTTTAACACGTCGTATTGGTAAAGAACATAGGAGAATACTAGCAGCAGTACAAAGAACTTCCTCTACAAAGAAACCATAAGATCGTGATTAACCTGATGAATCAACACATCACTCCTGCATAGGCAAGATGGGTCATCCCGTCCATTATAAGCCTGACACATCCTCAAGATGAAGGTTCGGGTTCAGCACAGACATTGAAGGCCCTCTCCATCGACCGTCTGTGCCATTCATTAATTAGCTTACGTGCGCCATCCTACATGCCAAGACGAGAAAACCAACAGAACTTCTCATCCGATTTGACTTGAATATCTTCAAGAGTAGGTTTCTTCCAACTAACCCATGAATGAAGAACGCGGGGATCCAGTAATATGGAGGAACCGCCTCCATCCACAATCGGGAAAAAAGAAGGAATGACAAGAGAACTTCCATTACCCTCTCATAATTCAACATAAACGGAACGAATGACAGTCCCAACAAGAGCAAAAGATCAAGTAAGTTGTGGAATGAGGGATCTCCATCCCTCCATCAACGAAAAGGGAAGAAGAAGGACGAGACTCCAACTTGGGAACCGATCACGACTGCCAAGCTCCTTAGATTTAACAACAGCCAATTGGAGCATCTTGTCATCTAAGGACCGAGGATATCCTCATCTGAATAATTGATAGTGTCAAGGCCGCCATAAACATAGAGAAACTTTTTCCCCATCGTTCAGCGGTACGAATGGTATCTTTCTCACTCCTCTTCCAAAGCCAACTTCATCTCTTCCGCCTCCTGCAGAGAGTAGTGGTTTCCCTTGAAGAATCTCTATCGGCAAAATTTGAATAAAGAAATGTGCGATGCACAAAATCAACAAGGTCGTTTCTTCTTCAAAACACGGTCGGAAAGCAGAAACAACCACTTCGATGAACTAACAGGCCTCGATACTTTTCTCTTTCTAGAAGAAGGATCAATAGTACTACGGACATGAGCATTGAGACCGAGCTCACTTTCAATAGCGACAACATTGGCATCAATTTCCGTGACCTGCCTTTCAGTTAACAAAGCACATTCGGGTCTCACCCATGACGTAAAAACCACTGTGCCTCACCATATCATCAGTAAGATAGGCATCCAATGGAAATTAACGCAGAAAGCTCCAGGAAGCCGCTTAGTGATAACCTACTTCTCAACGGTCAATTTCATATTCATGTGCTTAATAGGAACTCGGAAAGACCTTACTATTGAAGGCCACGCAAAATTGAAGTAGCCAGAGCCGACAAATGCATAAAACCAATCTCGCGACCAACCCTTGATGTCATTATTGAGATTGCCAAAAAAACGCAGGAGAATGCAAGAAATAGATACGGTTGGGTTTCACGTTAAACCTCGCCAAATAGTGCAAGATTCTAGCGGTTAAAGAAATACAAGAAAGAATGGCATTGCATTGTGGAAACCATAACCCTCCAACTATTAGGGCCCATCTTAACAGGAGGAATACCCAGGAAGTCTAGATACGACTAGAATAAGTCTAAAACTGAGAACCGAAGACCACCATAAAACATGCAAGGATAAAACACAATATATCCCTTCCTTGGGCAACAAAGACTGTCCTTTTCATGAGGAACAACAATTTCAAGGTCGTGGGGCAAAGCATAGTTGGAACGGACACTATCCAGAGTAGCCTTAGAAGCTTTGTTTGGGAAAAATGTGCCTCATAGGTAGAAAGTTGATCACCGACCAACATATCACCAACATACACCACAAATAAGAAAGAAGAGACAAAGAAAAATAAGGCAATAGAGGAGAAGAAATAACACTAACAACAAAAATGGCGTAAAGAGGGGGAAAATAGCCACATAAACCCTTTATATAACTGGAAAACGAAGAGATTGCCTCACGGAGCGACATACGAGACATAATGGATGCACCAACACTCCCAAAAAATGTGCATGAAAACGAATAAACAACAAAGTAACCGATACAATCAGCCAGCCGAAAGTTATTAATATTAAGTTCAACGTAATAATACAATCGAAATACCAACCGTCACACAATTAATGGATACGTGAACATACCCACTAACTTAGGGGGGAGTAGCTGATGATACATCAAAATAGACCAATCATCACGGTCGTACACGTGGTATAAAGATCCATCACAGAATACAACATCCAATCTATTGGGGCCAGCTCATAAAGCCCTGGAAGAATAAAATCAACTGCAGAGGCCCGAACAAGGCCCGCCAATGAGGAAAAACAAACAGGACCTAATCCAGGCCTGAACGCATCTCCAAAAAGGATGAGACTATTACAAGAAACATCTCATTCTGTTGCGCCTCACATACTTAAGTTACGCAGAGAGTTAACCATGACCATTATAAAAAATAAATGAAGTATTTCGACAAAGGTATGCAACTTTAACTTAGTTTTGTCCAGATTTACTTCCTTCTTCCAACAAAGTTTTTGATTTAAGCATCGGAGTGCCTTCGGCCACCAAAAGGCGGTCTTTTGGCAGTCTAACGATTGTTTTGCTGGTCGAACTCACAGGAGGATGATTTTTTGATGCATCAAACATCATGAAGGTTGTTGAAAGTATCACGAGCAAACGTCCATTTGCAAGATAAAACTCAACCAAAATGCTAAATATGAAACAGAGTGCACAAGTTCTACATACAATATTTATTTCCTTTGTAGTTGAATGGAAAGGAAACGTGTTTCTCCTTTAGCTAGTATTTTCATTTTTTTTATTTTATCACCAAGAGCTCATGATTCAAGATATCGATTTATTCTCTAATGATAATCAAAAGTTCGAATCTAGATTGGATAACTATCATTCCTATCATCAAGCACGAAAAGATTATGATGAATCAAATCCAAACCCCAATAGCACTAGTACACATGTAAGTTTTCATTCATTATGGTCATTATACTGTGCTACGTATTTCCCCATAAAAACATGTTGTCTCAATATAACCATACTGGATTCCTAGAGGTGGTACTGGTAGTCTGGTACCAAATGATAAAAACCAGATAGACAATCCTTTAAGACTCTCGCGAGTCCCACATTCAAGATCTTTAAAAAATGGTTACTGATGCAGTCGATTTCCGCTTCCTGCTTGGTCTTGACCTACTGACCTGCACAAGGAATGCACGTGAGCCACAAACCATCGTTGTGGTTGCCGATGGCACTCCGATGCTTAAGTTAGACAGGGATCTCAAGAAGGCTTAAAGTTGTAAACAAAAAATTTGTGGCGTACCTTTATTCACCAACCTCCTGTCTTATTTATAGTGTTGGAGTTCTGGTTCGGCCAGGCCATCCAGTGGTGTAGTTTAGGAAAAGAGATATTCCTGGAGATCCTTCTCTAATTAGGAGTCGTCTTGTGGAGAGAAGTTTCCATGTTAGACATGTGGTCCTAGATACGCGGGAGATAGTTCCCAATTGGAGTGTTGTTCATACGTGAAACTTTCCATGTACGACGTATACTCTAATATTTATTTCCTAGTTGGAGACAGAATACTGTTGGCTTGCCTGTCCGAAGCCCATCCACGAGAGACTTGCCTCAATAAGCCTTACGTGTATTGGGGATTGCTGTGAGACATGTGGGCTTAGCATACCACAGTAACTTGGGTCTGGCTGGCGGACTGCACTTCGCGAGCTTGATGCCGTTTGGGCTAGACCAATGCTAGACTGATGTTGGGCCTATTATTCCTTGAGATAATCATGACACGTGTACGGTGTAGAAGAAAGGATGTTTCGGTGTATCATCAACTACTCCTCTGATAGTGGGGCATCTAGTCGGTTTACTAAATCTCTGAAAATGACTGTACCGTCATAATGATTGAACCTGAAGTGTCGTCTCGAGCGGCGCATAACATTAATGACTATATGACTGCTCAAGAAGAAGGGGTACAATTTCATGTTCATTATAAATGGCCATTGTTTCAACGAAGATTTATTTTTATTTTTCAAAGACGTATTCTTGTCTCTGCCTTGTTTTTTCTTTTGCGCTAGTGTCCTTTTGCAAAGTTTTATTTGCACTTTCCTTCAATGGCGGCTAATGTCGAACTTACTCCCGAACATGAGTTGTCTTATACCTGCCACAAGTTCTTCGAAGGTAGCTCAATCGATGAAACTATGTTAATTAAGCTTTGGGGCCTGTACCACATTCCGGAAGATTTGGAGCTTGTCCTCATGTTCACAGATCGAACTCCTCCTACACCCCCACAAGGGTATATAAGACTGCACCGGGGTATGTTTGAATCCGAGCTCCAGTTACCAGGGTGGACAATTGGCATTTCTTCATTTTCCTCCGTATGCCCCCTCTCAAATGGCTCCGAGTAGGTTTAAGACTTTGATTGCAACTTTCTCATAGCAAATGATGTTGGCCTTTGCTTGACTCCTGCGATAGTTTCAACGCCTAACCACCGCTCGATTGGATTCTAGAAGTGTTTGTGTAATGACCATTATTGATTGTTTTGCATCATGTAACGGATGATAATGAGTCTGGCAGAAGTATTGGCTTCTGGCTCCAGCAAAATCCCCATACTTCAAGTTGGGGAGGACGTCAGGTCCCCAAATTCTTCCAGTTCGAAATTAGTAAGTGTTGTGTTGTTGCCTTACCATCTCGATTTTGGATGAAGCGCTAACTTGATGCTTTGTTTTTTTCTTCAAAAAAGTTGGCGACCCCGATCCTCACTGAGGAGGAAGAGTTGATAGAGAAGAGGTTTAATGAACTTCCATTGATGTCTGTTGCGGAGGTTATAATGTCAAGCAACATCGCACGGAGCGGGCTGTTCGATTGTTCCCACAAGGCCTCTACTGCAATCAGCTCACCGATTAAAGAGGTCAGAGATCACTGTTCGAGGAAGAGGAGCATGGTTATGCCCAACCCGTCGAGGATGGCTGAGTTGGAGGCGGGCATGCCCCCTATTGTTCTCCCTAAGAGGAAGCGACCTACTAATCAGGTTGCCTCTTCTTTTGAGCCACCATTTTTATTAGAGGAGGCGACTCTTGCGAAGCATGAACGATCTTTGTCGGTTCAACAGATGGTCCCAAGGGATCATAGTCTCTCGCTGGATCATTTTGCCCCTTCTATTGGCTTAGAGGGGGAGCACATTGGACCAATGGTCAACACCGTGAGTCACCATGGGTCATTGTCGGTGGCTCGCACTACTGAGCCATATGATTATATTGTGTTACATCTCAATGCTCATGGGAGAGTGTTCATTTTGGAGAAGGTTTTGCAGACGTGTGGATGTCACATTCAGATGCTCTCCACCAGGTTGATTCCTTGACCAATAACTAAAGGAATCCCATGTTGCACCGGACTCGAGGGTTATGCGGACCACGACGTCTGTGTCTGAAGTAGAATTGGTAGCCATAAAAGCTTAACTGAAATTGACTTGGTTTCTACCCGAGTGGAACTGGAGGGGCATGTGCTGAGGTTAAGCGCCTAGAAAGTGCGGTGGATAAGTGGTCATCTGATCTGCATGCTTAGATTGCTGAGAGGAAGCGAGCCGAGATCGAGTGGGTTGTTATATGATGACAACTCGAGTAAGAAGTTGTTGAGAACTTTTCCGTGTTCGTGAAGCAGAACACTTATTGGCAGAAGAGCGTTCCCACTATGCCGCATTAGTAGGCGCGATGGATCCTGAGGCTTCGGGGCAAAAGCTTCAGGTGTCGTCGGATGTCATTCGGGGCAGGCTGGAACTTTTGGAGCTTATTAGAAAAGAACACCCTGGTCTTGACCTCAATTTCGCCTATTATAAAAGGCTGCTTTCAGGACTATTATCTTGGAAGAAAGTTCTGGCTCTTCGAGACAAGTTGTTGAGGAAGTCATTTTATCCATGTCTTTCCTTCTGATGTGTCTGGTCCCCGGTTTGTTGGATCTATTTCTTCAAAATAGTTGTAATGTTTTTCTCAGAATAAAAACAAAACTTTTAATGAAAGTAACATTGTGTAACTCTGCTAGTTTGTCTTAGGGGTGGGCATCCCATCCCGCGATCCCGTTCCCGTCCGATCCCGTCCCGTCCCGATTTTTTCGGGTCTTAATGGGATTGAATAATTTCATCCCGATCCCGTCCCGTCCCGATCTAGAATGGGATGGGATGGGATGGAGATTTTCAATCCCCATCCGTCCCGTCCCGAACTAATTTATTAATATTAATTATTAATATTTTTATTTAATTATTTATTTTAGAATTGTGGATGCCCATACAAATATACTAATGTATATAACATATTTAATTTTTTAGCATCCTCTAGTGTTGCGTGTGTCTAAGTCTTCAGGTTTTGCACAGAAACATCTATGGGGTGGTTTGACAGTAGGCATTGCGGCGGTCATGGTTGGTTTGATGATCTATTGTTTTGTTAAGAGACATTATTGGGGTCTTTTAAGGGAAAAGTGGAAGCAGAAAGGTGTGATCAATGTTAAGGGATTGCAGTTGAGAAGATTCGAGTTGAAGGAACTTGTGAGGGCTACGAAGAACTTTAGTGATGAATGCTTGTTAGGGTCGGGCGCCTTTGGGAATGTATACAAGGGAACATTTGATGAAGGGGGAATTTTAGCCATTAAAAAGGCTCATACAGATTCATATCAGGATGTTAACGAGTTTAGAAATGGTAACTCTGCCCATACATGTGTGCTCCTGGGGGTGTTTGTTTTTCCTCTTGGTTTGAATTTCTAGAAAAACATAGAAATGTTTTGCTAAAATTCAGATATTCATCAATCATATTGTATGTTTTAGTGGAGTTAGAAATAAACTTATTTTTGTTTTCGAGGACATAGAAGTAGAACTATTATCCAGAGTACAGCATCGGAACCTTATCAGCTTGGTTGGCTATTGTGAACAATTTGGTAAGTAAACACCATCACCTGTATAGTGTTACTTTTGCCATTGGATTCTATCTTGAGGTCTCCTAATTGTGTGAATTATTTGTATGAAATAAGGGGGCCAAGGAACAGAAGGGATTAGAATATTGGTTTATGAATATGCATCAAATGGATCTCTTCTTGAATACATAATAGGTGAGACACACATTTCATGAATTCTTCCTCTACTTCATATTTTCTTGGTTTCATAATTTCATCAAACACTTAAGCATTGAATGTTTAGGAAGGAATGGAAAGTCTCTAGCATGGAGGCAAAGAGTGAACATAGCCATTGAAGCAGCTAAAGGTTAGTATACCAATTCATTACCATCATTAGTTTAACAAAAAATTTCATATTATTGGTGAAGCCATTGGTTTCAAATTTTTTGGCAAATGTTGCTTCAAATTTTTTGGATGCCGCTGATCCCGTCCGGTCCCGATCCCGTATGAACGGGATGGGATAGGGATGGGTATATCTCGTCCCATCCCGTCCCGTGCCCACCCCTAGTTTGTCTTATATTGTCGTGCCATTGTGTCTTTCATAGAAACTTTTGACCCATGTTGCGCACCCTAAAATTAGTAATTTTGGGCCCTTCATGCTAGCAGATGGTATGGACTATTGAGTCGTATCGTTAGTCAAAACTAAATGTGTTGGGCAACCTTTGTCTATAGTGTTACAATGGTCCCTGGCGAGTCACCGCCACAAGTCATCTGCACACTGCGGACTAGGCGTCGGGATGCACCAAAAGTCGTCGTCATCAATCGAAACTGACTAAGCTTACCTGGTCAGGTTTGGCGAACATTGTCTGTAGTAGAGCAATGATCCCTTGGCGAGTCGTCGTCATGAGGTGTAAGAGCGTTGACTAGACTCTCACTTCCTAAGACATCGTTATCCGCACGCAGCAAACTAGGCATCAGAATGCACCAGAAGTTGTCGTCATCAGCTGGAACTGACCTGGTCAGGGTCAACGATCATTGTCTGTAGTAGAGAAATGATCCCTTGGCGCGTCGTCATCAGGCATAAGAGCGCTAACTAGACTCCTACTTCCTAAGCCATGTTCATCCGCACGCAACGGACTAGGTGTCGGGATGCACCAAAAGCCATCGTCATCAGTCAAAAGCTTACCTGGTTAGGTTCGACGATCATTGTCTGTAGTAGATCAATGATCCCTTGTCGAGTCATCATCATCAGACATAAGAGCGCTGACTAGACTCTCACTTCCTAAGCCATTGTCATCTACAAGTAGCGGACTAGGCATCGGGATGCACCAGAAGTTGTCGTCATCAGTCGGAACTAACTAAGTTTACCTGGTCAAGTTTGACGATCATTGTCTGTAGCAGAGCAATTATCCCTTGGCGAGTCGTCGTCATCAGGCGTAAGAGCGCTGACTAGACTCCCACTTCCAAAGCCATCGTCATTCGCACGCATTGGACTAAGCGCTGGGATGGATCTTCTCGGATTTGGCCATGGCGGGATGATTGGACGTTAGGCTAGTTGTAACGAACAGTAGTGGGAATTTAGTAAAAGCAAATATTTTTCATTGATAATATTTTTTAGGGTGTTCTACATTCCACGGTCGTTTAAGTTCATCACCATTCATGTCTTCCTACCAGTATGTACCCGGCCTGTTGACCTTGGTCACCTTGTAGGGCCCTTTTCAATTCAGGTTTAGTTTTTTCATACCCGCTTCTTTGGTGTTCTGCTGGGTTTTTCTGAGTACCCAATCTCCCACTCTAAATTCGCGTGGCTTAATCTTCTTATTGTAGTATTATGCTATTCGTTGTTGGTAGGCAGCTATTTTGGCAGAAGCTTGATCCCACATTTCCTCAAGAACGTCTAGTCTGACGCGCAAGGTCTCATCATTATCATCTGCCATGAACTCCTTTGGTTGGAAGATAGGCACTTCTACTTCCTTCGAAACCATGTCTTCTGACCCATAGGCTAGGGTGAAGGGCGTTTCCCCTGTTGTTATTTTGGTTGTTTGATACACCCAAAGTATTTCTGGTAACTCTGTAACTCATTTCCCCTTGGCTGCATCAAGCTTTCTCTTGATCGCTTCCAAGATCATTCTGTTGGTAACTTTCGCTTGGTCGTTGGTTTGTGGATGCCCTGGCGAAGAGAACTAGTGACTGAGGTTCAGTCTTTCGCATAGTTTTTTAACCTTATTACCTTTGAGTTGAGTCTCGTTATCGCTGACCAATACTTTGGAGATGCCAAACCTGCAGACAATGGACGCCCATATGAACTTTTCTATTTGGTTTCTCCCTCTTTTGGATAGGGGCTATGCTTCTACCCATTTGGTGAAGTAGTCAATTGTCACAAGAAGGATTTTTTACCAGTTGATGCAAGGAGCGGTCCAACGATGTCCAATCCCCATTGCGCAAATGGTCATGGATTAGTCATAGGTGTTAGTGGTTGGGGAGGCACGTGCATGTACCGCGCGAACCTCTGACATTTGTCGCACTTACGGACAATATCTTTGGCGTCTTGTTGCATGGCCAATAGTACCTAATGGTTAAAGTCTTGTGGGCAAGAGTTCTCCCACCAGGATGATTTCTACATATAGCATCGTGGGCTGTCTCAGGACTTGGCCTGCCTCGAAGGGGGACAAACATCGGGCTCGATCGCCGATCTCCTCTATAACTTGTTGTTTAAGATAGTGTATCGCACTGCTCTGTTTTTGAGTTTTTGGCTTCGTCTTTCTCGGCCGGTAGGGTTTTGCTTCCCATATATTCAGTAATCGGAGTCATCCAACTCACCTATGTGCTTGTGGCGCAAACATCACTTGGAAAGCGAGCTGGGTTTTTAAGGATCCCACAATCTATCAACAAGGTGTGATCTGCAGGTCAACAACCATAAGAAAGAAACCATGCCGCAAGTGGGTCTTCTTTATCTAAGGTTGATTACCCTTGGTATTTGATGAGACTGTCAGATTCTTCTGCGGAGGCCAAGGCTTCCTTGGTTAGTGAATCAGCTCTTTTATTATCGTCTCGGGGGCATTATAAGAGTTCAAATATCTAGAACCCACTTATTACACGGAGTATCTTTTCGTGGTAGGCTATCATGTGAGGATTTTTGTTGTTGAATTCTCCTTTGACCTGGTTGACTACCAGTCTTGAGTCGCTATACGCCGTTAACTGGTCTATTTCAATCCCTTTTGCTAGCTTTAGGCCGGACATGAGGGCCTCATATTCAGCTTCGTTGTTTGAGGCGAGAAAACTGAACCTGACGACTTTCTTGAGGGTGAAACCGTTTGGAGGGCAGAGGGTGATTCTAGCTCCACTTCCTTTATCTGTTGATGACCATCACAACGCAAGGTCCATCCTTGATTGTCTGAATCTTGGGTCTGAAGGTCTACCCTTGGTTCCTCTCCGTGGGTAAACTCGACGATGATGTCCGCCAGCGCTTGTGCTTTGATGGTGGTCCTTGGGGCATAACTTATATCAAACTACCCGAGTTTTATTGACCATTCACTACACCAAAAGGCCTGTTTAGCTACACGGAGCTGGCCACGGCTCTAAACCGTTAGTTTATTTGCCACGGCAAAAAATTGTCGATATCGTGGTCAACGGCCTAAAATCGTGGCTATAAAAATAACAAACCGTGGCTATAATCACTGCCCAAAAGCTGGCCACGGCTATAAACCGTGGGTTCATTTGCTACGGGCAAAAAACCATGGCTATAATGGGCAACGACCAAAAACCGTTGCTAAAAAAGAGTGGTTTGCACGTGCGCCTATGTGGAGGGAGGAGTTTCGCGCTCTGGCAAAAAAATTGGGGAAATAAAAGGGTTTGCGCAGTCATTGCGAAAAAGATTTTTGATTTTCGACCTATTGCAAAACAAATTGGCACAGAGAAAGATCGAGGAGCAGAGGAGAGATCGAGGTTTGGCACAGAGAAGAGATTGAGGAGCTTGAAAATCAGAGTCAGAGAGAGGTTTGGCGCAGAGGAGAGATCCAGGAGCTTGAAAATCAGAGTCAGAGAGAGCTTGAAAATTGCACGGTTTGGTTTCGCCTCCTTCCATTTTCATTTTAGGGTTCCATTTTCATTTCAGGCCATTTGCTGTTGAATTTACACATAATGGGAGATCTACTTTTGGGGTTCTTCTTCATTTGTGATGGTGGTTTTTTCAATTAGTTCTCTCATCACTTCTTTTCTGTGTAAATCATATAGATATTTTCGTTGATTTATATCATTGAAAATGTATTTAGAGCGATTAAAAATAGGTAGATGAGCGAAGTGAAAGAAAGCCTGATATTGCAATTCTTTGTCGATGTCTATTATCAAAGATCGGGAAGGATCTATCGTCAGGCAATATTCAAATCTACCTTTAGCTCTGATTATCCTCTTTTCTCCCAGAAAACAAATAGGATTTATTGGTGACAAGGTAGATGCATTTTTTTTCTTTTCTAAACTTAATTTATTTTTATTTTTTCGATTATTTTCTTGAAAAGATGATGGTTGTGTGTTGAAGAAAATAATTCGGATTTTGTCTTCCATACAAAATGTGATATCCTAACTAGCTACTTCTGACTCCCATCATCTGTTACAAATCTTTTGATTTTGATTTGGGAAATGATGAGAAAACAAACGCTTTATCAGAACATCAATTTAATTGAGATCTGTTGAATTGTTTTGCACGTCAGTCTGATCCCTTGTTTATTTATAGTGTTTTAGTAATTTATTTTGAAAAAAAATGTGTTAGTTTTTCTTCTTTCCTTGGATGTCTGAGACTTTTTCTGTTCATTTATTGTCAAATTTTTGATTGACATAAGAAACTTTTATCACTTTTTTATTTCTGAATTTGGGATAAATTATTTTTATTTCCGATTAGTTACTGCTGCGTTACTTTTTATTTTTTTGGAAAAGGCTTAAGGCTCCACAATACAACACAAGACGTGGGGTTAAATCATCACAGCCATAACAATCCAATCACATTGTGAATTTGATCATCCTCGCACTTAACTTGAAGAGAATGGCATTTGGTTGAAAGTTAATGACAGGAGCTTTGCTAGGGGTCGAGGGAAAGGAGCGAGTCCTCCTCGAGATGAGGGCATTGCTCTAGAGATGCCATCTCGAGGATGATGGGTGGTTCTCGCTCCCTTTCCCTCGACCTCTAGAATTTTCGTAATGACAGTTGACTTTGACTAATTCAGAATGTATAGTTTTTATCTTTATGGAGTGATAATCACATAATTATAACATTATTATCTCTTATTATATTTTTGTTAATCCTTATTTTTATCTTATTTTAGAAAAGGAGGAAGAGAGAAAAGCAAGGGAGAAGATTCGTCAGAAACCCGAAGAGGATAAGGTATATGTTGAATTCTCAACTTATCTTTTATTGCGGTATGATTGAAGAATAATACACATCATATTAGAACATTATTCAACACAATTCTAAGAACAATTCTTTATTTCTATTTGTTTTCTCAAAACAATTCTAAGAACAATTCTTGGATGAACACCTTGTTATACTAGCGGTAACCTAGTATTGGCACCGTTCTCTTGAACTAATCAAAGAATTATCTTCAAATGATTATTGTTATTCTTGTCTATTTTTATCTGTGTATTTTACTATTTCTGTATGTTCTTTCTTCTGTGTTCAACTATCTGTTCTAGACTATAAGTTTAGTTTGCTTTTTGAAACCTAGTAGTCCTGGGTGCAAAATTGGTATCAGATGAACACCTAACTGATTGGAAAGATGGAGATAGTGTCAATAAAAGCATATCTTTATTTCTATTTGTTTTCTCAAAACAATTCTTGGATGAACACCTCGTTATACTAGCGGTAACCTAGTATCGACACCGTTCTTTTGAACTGTTCAAAGAATTATCTTCAAATGATTATTGTTATTCTTCTCTATTTTTATCTGTGTGTTTTACTATTTCTATATGTTATTTCTCTTGTGTTCAACTATCTGTTCTGGACTGTAAGTTTAGTTTGCTTTCTGAAACCTAGTAGTCCTGGGTGCAAAATTGGTATCAGATGAACTGAAACTGATTGGAAAGATGGAGGTAGTGTCAATAAAAGCATATCTTTATTTCTATTTGTTTTCTCAAAACAATTCTAAGAACAATTCTTGGATGAACACCTCGTTATACTAGCGGTAACCTAGTATTGGCACTGTTTTCTGAAACTATTCAAAGAATTATCTTCAAATGATTGTTGTTATTCTTGTCTATTTTTATCTGTGTGTTTTACTATTTCGGTATGTTATTTCTCTTGTGTTCAACTATCTGTTCTAGACTGTAAGTTTAGTTTGCTTTTTGAAACCTAGTAGTCCTGGGTGCAAAATTGGTATCAGATGAATTGAAACTGATTGGAAAGATGGAGATAGTGTCAATAAAAGCATATCTTTATTTCTATTTGTTTTCTCAAAACAATTCTAAGAACAATTCTTGGATGAACACCTCGTGATACTAGCGGTAACCTAGTATCGGCACCGTTCTCTTAAACTGTTCAAAGAATTATCTTCAAATGATTATTGTTATTCTTGTCTATTTTTATCTGTGTGTTTTACTATTTCTGTATATTATATCTACAATGTCATTGATAAAAATGGGTAGTACTCGCGGCAATCTCTCCACCAATGATGTCACTACATCTACAAATGATGACAGTGAAGTTAAAAAGACCATATAGTTCAATGTCCATGGTTTAGCAGTTGGACCTGGTGCTAGAAATTTCAATAAACACATTGGAAAGCTTGTTGAAACCCTTGTGCACATCAAATTCAAGGGTTGGCACCATGTTACTGACAACTACAAAGAGTATGTGTGGAATGGCCTCAAGGTGAGATTTTACATCATTGATTTTCATAATGTCTTATTTTATTGTCAACTTATATCTCAATGGCTTATTTGCAGCGTGAATACGACATCCCAAATTATGTGAAAAAGGAGTGTGCATTTGAAAATGCCTGAATATTTTAGAAGGTTCATGACAGATCTTAGGAAGGATTATTTGGATAAGTATCCTACCATTGAGGAACAAGAGAAGCATGTTCCAAATGGTGTAAAAGAGGAGGATTGGAAGGAGTTTGTTCGCTATGAGAGCCAAAAACAAAAAGGCTTCAAAGTATGTATGGGGGGGGTGGCCAAAAGAGTGTTGCAGAAGTAGAGTATGAAATGGTAATTGAGTTTCTAGCTACTAGTACAATAATAACTATTTAACTATATAGGCTGAGACTAATCTTTCAAGTATATAGGTTGAGAAGAACCCTGATGGGGAACCAGTCACACGCACTGATATATGGATTGCTTGTCACACGGGAAAGGATGGAAAACCCACGCATGGTGCTGAACTATATATGGTATGTGCCCAATGATGTATTTTATACACAATTCTTAATTTAATCTGTAGTTGTTTGAATATTATTTGTGTCCTAATTTATTTTATATTTTCATTCTTTTAAAGGAACAAGTTAAAGCAAAAAAGGTCGCCTTGCAAGAATCTTCAACCCAGGGTACCACTGACCTCACTATTGATAATGATCCTCTAAGCCAAGTGTTTGCCCAAGAAGAAAGGGGACGTGTTCGTTGTGTTGGAACCACCGTCTCTAAAAGGAAGTATGATGCTGCACTTCCCGTTCGTTCATTGTTTTTGGATAAAACATTGGAAGTAAAAAAAAATTTAGCGAAAAATATGATAGATTGGAAGAAAATGTTAGATGGATACGAGAGAGAGTTGAAAATGGAACTTATGTGAGACCATCAACAAGTGAGGGAACACAAGGAGGGACACAAAGAACTGAAGATACACCTTCATCTCGTGCACAATCGACAAGGCAACCAGAAAATCCATTACCTCCATCTCCATTACCACCATCTTCTCAAGGTGTTGCGAGGTTTCCTTCTCCAAGCAATCATGTTCCTTCAGTGTCAAGGACTTACAAAGTTTGTGAATGGCATAAGAATGTCATTGCGATAGCAATAGAGGTTGTAGATCCTTTCCATCGATTCTCTTGTGATTGCCATGGATCATTGAACCATGCAACAGAGATCAGACTTTCCTTATGCTTCAAATATAGGACTGAAGTGAAACTTTACAAGAGTGGTCCAAAAGGAGACATGATGGGGGATTTGGACGTTGGTGATTTCTTCGTATGGTGTAAAAATCATGTGGAACTTGATGATTGATAGTAACAACTATGTTGGAAGCAATGTAATGGTGGCAGGAAAAGAGGAGCTGAGTAAATTTACCGGAGTGAGAAGAGCGATCCTGGTGGAATTGTTATTGGTTCGAGGCAAATTTATCTGACTTTCCCAGCTGAGAGCATCTTCACTGAGGAAGATGTTTCAGACTACTTCAAGTAAGGATGTCACCATAGTTTTGCATGCAAAGTTCAATAGTTTTTCACTCGTACTTATCCTATCTTTTTGTGTTGATTTTGTGCTAGTAGGAGCTTTGGACCTATTGAAGATGTCAGGATTCCCTGCCAAGGGAAAAGAATGTTTGGGTTTGTGACATTTGTGTATCCTGAAACTGTCAAGATGATACTAGCAAAGGGTAACCCCCACTTTGTTCGTGGAACTCGTGTCCTGGTGAAACCTTACAGGGAAAGATTAGGCCTAGCGAGAGGTAAGTTCATGGAAGAGCCTTGCAGTCTCCAGAGTTTACGACAATTCTGATTAAGTGAGGTCTATTGTTGTTTACGGTTCTTAATACATATGATGTTTAAAACCTTGCAGTCCCCAGAGTTTACGACAATTCTGGATATTTCAGGAAACAGTTAATGGAAGAGCGTGAACATGCTATTGAGTTTGAGGCAAGACGTCTAGCAGAGATGCAGTTAGGACCCAAGCCACTCACCCATCAGACTCTACAAAGTAGGGGCTAGCATGGAGGGTTTTGATGAAGATGGAATATGTCATGAGAAGGGTGTTGTTCCAACATTCACTGGAACCTCTGTACAGACACTGGAACCTATTGGAGTTACAATGAGAGGCATGTAGCCCTTGCTCCAGACTTTGCGGTTTCATCAGTTTAGGTGCATCTTTTTCTATTCGAATTGCATGTATACATGTGAAATTGCTCCATTTTTAGAATTTTTTTTTCTCTTTCTAAACTATTCATTTGATGTTTGCACTTAACTATGGCCTGTCGCCATACAGTCTGGTGAAATGGGTGAATGTAATACTGGGTTAGATTCTAGTGAAAATGGTGTAGCACCATCCTTGGAGCAAAATCAGAGAGGCTCACCTTTTGTTGAGCAACATGTTGTGCCTGCCGAAGATGATAGAATTTCATCAATTCAGGTACAATTTTTGTTTGTTGAGACTCCTATGTGACAAAATGGCCCTCTTAAAGTTTCTTGGTCAGTCACTAAGTTATAATTTTTGTTTGTTTTATCTTATTTTTCAGTCACTAAGTTACTTGGTAATATATATGTGCTGACTTTATAATTTCTCCATTTGTTCATCTCTATCTGACTCTTTGTCCCGTTCTCTTGTTTGATTTGATTGCAACCCAAGATGCTGATGATTTAGATGATGGAAACCTTTTGATTAAAGGGTTGATTAATATAAATCTCTTGACCATGCATGGATTTGAACTTGGGTTGATTGATTTCTTTTGTTTCTAAGGTTAATCATGATTTGACCGTCTTTAATCAATGGGGATTTGTTAATTTTTTATTGATTTGGGCTTCAGTCAAAGCAGATCTGTTTCTTCTTTAAATTTGAATGTAATGTTTTGAACTTGGATCAGTTGATTTGCTGTGTTTGGGGAAACTTTGATTTGGTTTGACTGATTTCTTCTTTTTGAAGTTCAGTTTCCGTGCTCGAACTCATTAGATTGATTTGTTTCTTTTATGGAATCAGATTGAAATTTAATTACCTTTTAATATCCATTAATGTCTAACTATTGCCATCTAACTTATTTCTTCTTTATGCCTTTCTTAATCAGCAACTCTGGCCATTGAGAAACTAAACAACACTCCTTTGAACGGGAAGTTGATTCGAGTGATGTGGTCTCAACGTGACCCAAGTGCCAGAATGAATGGAGTTGGGAATGTATTTGTTAAGGTATAATTTACTTATGCATAAATGTCCATTTAGTTTTCTTAGTATTTATTTTGGTTTGACACTTACTAATGTGATGGTCTCGGTGCATTGTGACAGAACTTGGATGAGGCAGTGGACAATTTGAAGCTTTACGATATGTTCTCATTGTATGGAAAGATCATTTCCTGCAAAGTTGTTATGACTCCAGAAGGAACTAGCAAGTGCTTTGGGTTTGTTCAGTTTGAAGCTGAAGAATCTGCGAAAAAAGCTATCGGATTAGTTCATGGCACCATGGTTGATGGGAAGAAGATGTAAATGTTTTCTGACTCTCCCCTAATGTCCATTGAAATTAGTTTCTCTAATTGTCTGTGGATTAATGAAATGTGGTTCTATTTGTCATATTAAATGTTGTTTATTTCTTGTGTAGGATCAAAGGCTTTATATGTGGCAAGGGCAATGAAGAAAGAGGAGCGGGAGAGAATGTTGAGCCGCTATTTTGAGGAGTGGGAGGAAAAATAATATAGATATAAGGTAGTTTACTGGTTATTCATTTCATCACAAACATGCACATTTGCATTGCTTACAAGTTTTTGAAATGTGTCATTCAGGGATTGAATATCTATGTAAAGAATATAAATGATGTTGTGGAAGAGGAAGAGTTTAAGCAACTGTTCAGTATGTGTGGGACTGTGCGCTCAGCCAGTATGGGAGGACTGCAAACCCAATCTGTAAGTGATCAATCTTTCTATTACCCCCTGAAATTTATAGGTCATATTTGTCTGTCATTGAGTACTGACTAATTTTTATACTGCAGGGCTCTGAAGGTCTGAGCCTGTACGAGCAGCAGTATGTTGGACAGGAAAATGCGCATACATTGCTTGTTTCTGGGGTGCAAATGAACTGGTGGTAGAAGTTTGATGGTATATTGAATTGCCATTGCAAGTTTTTTTTTATGTGTTTTACTCTTTGAATCTTTACTAAGTATTGCAAAAGCATGTGGTCTCTTTCAAATAAGTTTAGGGTTACAATAAATTGCATACCCCCTTTTTGCAAATTTCAACTACTAGTGCTTAAGGTGCCACTTTATATGTTTGTCGAGGCTATTGAGAAATTAGGTTCCAATGCCTTTGTGATGCTATTATATCAAACATTTGATTCTATCTGACAGTCCTTGAAATTAGTTAATCAGATGTTTACTAATACTTTTTGTTTCACATACGCAGTTGCTAGGTCTTTGTTGTATTTGTTCATTAATGAAGTCGGAAATTTTCCATTAACTGAAATTCCAACACTTGATAAACCAAATAATGCTATAGGGTAGGTTGATGATGAAGATGTGGATTTGATGAATTGTTTGTTAGATGTCCATTTGCCAGTTCATGTTCTCTTAATAGTTTTAAATGTGGCAATGGGAGGTGAGTTAAGTTGTGATTTGTTGCCTAGTTGGAGCAGTCTTCCTACAATTGTTGTATGTGGTTATTGGGGCCAGAACATATAATTCTGTATGAAAGAGAGGTTCACATGGGGTTGAGCAAACTTGGTCAACCATAGCGAGTAACCAACTGTCAACTTGTTGGTCTCTTATGTGCATATTGCCTATATAAAAAAATTCTAATAGGTTTACCTGTATAGATGCATTTCATTTTCACATTTATTGTGCATAATAATGGGGAGAAAGAAGCCCTAACCCTAACTCGTCTGTCCTATATAAACTCTTTATGAACTGATGATACCCAGACTCGTCTTCTTCATCCTCTATGCAGCACTTGGTGACTAGTAGTAGTAATAGATGTGCTTCTCTTTACTTTTGGGCTTTTCAGTTTGTTTTTCTTCAATTTTTTTTTAATCCCTATCTGTGGAGATTTAGAGGTACCGTCCACAAAGTGAAATATTTGATTTACTGTCCACGAAACGAAATATTTGGGTTTTATGTGTTGCAATCCCATGTTTGAATCAGTCCTTTTATTTTGCAAAAGTAGAGAGTTTGGGTTGTAGTAATTTGCTTCTTATGTGTAGCATGGATATGCCCCAATTATTTATGTTTAATTCTTTGCTGCTAAAATTTCCATCAAGGCATGGACCTAATCCTTTCTCTTCTCAAAATTTTATATTCTCTTGTGTTTATTTCAACATCTTTTTTTATCCCCCATACTTTGCCTTTCCCCGTGACTTCATCATCATGACTTTAGCTAATGTATGCAGTATGATGATTTAATATTCACTCCCATCCAGTTCGCTCTTATTTCTTTGTGCTTTCTTTTTGTCATCTTTGTGCCTTTTACCATTCTAATGGCATTGATGTTGATATAATCCTATTCAAAGTCATATAATGAGTACAATCATCATTCCTTCTAGCTGCAAAACACTTTATTTAAGATCTATCTTTGTCTTGTACAAAAATGTGAAGCAAACTAAAAGAATTGCCCATTTGCGATTTAAAAAGAAATAAAATGGCAAATAAAATAGCTAGTAGTGAAAGGAATGAGTGTGTTATTATGCAGCCATGTAATACTAGGTCCAGTCACCAAAGTTTCTATAGGAGCCTTAACCCATTTGTTGGCTTTTGATAAGAGCACCCCCCAAAATGGCAACTTATCCTGGTGAGCATGCTACCAACAAAATTTGTGAAACCCTGTTTTATAGGATGCCCTTTTTCTTTGATGATTGAGATACATGCAAAAAATTTCTAGATGCCAAGGACACTTTAAGCAAACAGATAAAGTTTCATCATATTTTTCTTAAGTTAACATTTCTTTTTCCAAAATATACATTTAAATTTCTACTTTAAACTATATGCTACTCTAGCTTTTGCAATAACTATAGAGTAGGGAGATGTAAATGTACCACAACTCTGACATATATGCATCTAAAATCATTTTTATTACATATATGCATCTGAATCCTTTTAGTATGTGTTGGATATACAATTAGTTGTGCTAGATTTTAAAATGTTATTTCTCTTATTGTAGCTTATTTGGCATGGTTGGCTTAAGGAAGTCCAAGAAAAGATTGCTAATGAGTGTCTTTATAATGATTTTGGAACTTACAGGTATCACTTCAATTCATTTGGAGCTTACAGGTATTGTGGGCCATTTCTCTCTTATCTCCATTAAGGTGAATACCATTCTTTTGTGGTTCCTGCACCAATAAGTAGCTCTATTGCTTACTTCATGTTTAAATTGGGCCATACCAACATATATTACTGGAAACCATGATCAGTAGCCACAACATTTGCAGTCAATTCACTCATACTTACGCGCTTCTTATTATGGGATGATCTGGTTTGTGAATGATTTATTATACTTATAGGCCTTGTATACTAACACTATCATAATGTGCATAATTTTACAGGTTGATCCAGCCAAAGAATCAGACAACTGTTGTGAATAGCGTTGCTTTGTGACAGGTGTGAAACCTCATTCAAGGGACTCTCCACTACAGCTCGGTCCAAAGGTTGAAGATGTGAGGAAGCTGGTAAACCCGTTTGTGTTCTTTCTACAGTTCCTTTTGGGTGCTCTGGCAGGAACCTACTATGTGCTGGTTCCCATTTACATGTGGATCAAGGATCAAATTGTTCCCAAGGGGATGCCTATTGTTGTGAAGTATGGGCTAAACCATGTGACTTATCTCTTTGAGCAGGTGTGCCTTCCCCCCTGTGGGCCGTATTGTTAATTTACCATTAATTATTGTAGATTTGTTACTGAAACTGCACCGTGCTTGCATGCTATACAGAATAAGGCTAAACTGGTTGTTATTGTACATGATGTAGACCCAATAGAGTTGGTTGTATGGTTGCCAGCGTTGTGCAGAAAGATGGAGATCCCATACTGTATTGTTAAGGGAAAGGCACGCTTGGGAGCGGTAATATTTATCAGCAGCCACTGGCTACACAGCCTATTTTGTTGACCATGCTTAGGATTCAATGTTAATTTCATTTTGCCTATTTTTATACAGATTGTCCATCAGAAAATTGCCGCTGCATTGTGTTTGACTTCAGTTAAAAACGAGAATAAGTTGGGATTCAGCAGGATTCTAGAAACTATCAAGGTATGCTAATATCTAGATTGGTATTGTCTGACATTGTTTTGCTTTTGTGATTATTTTTCATTTGTGTCCTTGACTTCTTGTTAAAAATTTGTCTTGTGATTGTTTTTGCAGACAAACTTCAATGACAAGTACGATGAGTACCGAAAGAAACGGGGCATGTTCCTAAGGGTATTGTGTATGGTAAGCCTAAGAATCAAGGTATTACCCAACTGAAGTTCCAGAGGAATAAGAGATCAGTTGCTGAGGAGAGCTTGGGTTCTTCATGGGTATGCTTATTGGGGCATTGGATAGTCCTCTGATGCAAGAACAAATGACTGAAAAAAAACAATTTGTTCATGAAGCCAAGCAAATGGGAAGAAGGACCTATAGCTCTGCTAAGACATTTGCAGTGATGAGTTTGATATTTTCAGCTTGAATGTGCAGTAGATAAGGTATGAGAGAAATCAATTTGCATCAATGTATTTTCTTACATTATAACTAGGTGGATTTGTATTGTTGGAAAAAACATAGAGAAATTCTTTTGTTTTAAATGCGAGCGAAACATGATATAACAAGGTTCCATTTGTTCAGGTTAATTTTGTTATTGTACATTAGTGCTATTTGTTTACATGTTTTTGTTTGGCATCAAAACTTGACAAGTTCCTTTTTACGGTTGATTTTGTATTTATCTAGCATATAGTTTGTGGAATCCTATTCGTGCCGGAGGCATGACAAAAAACTTAGTAAAGACTGATTTTGCAGGTTCCACGGCTGTGATTTTGCTGCAGCAGCAAAAAAATATATAATTTTTTTCAATTATATTAATTTGCAACGGTTTCAACCCGTCGCAACAAACCAGATTTTTTTTTTTTTGAATTTTGTTTTAACTGCCAACGGCTTACAACTGTGGTCGCATCTTGCCACGGCTAACAACCGTGATCCTTCTCCATGCTTGACATGGTTTTACAACCGTGGTCCAATTGTTGCCACGGCTTACAACCGTGGTCCCAGTCTTGCCACGACTTAAAACCGTGGTCTTTCTCCATCACTTGCCACGGCTTACAACCGTTGCTATGATGTTTGCCACGGCTTACAACCGTTGCTATGATGTTTGCCACGGCTCAAAATCGTTGTCTTTCTCCATCACTTGCCACGGCTTAAAACTGTGGCCATGTTTTGCCACGGCTTAAAATCGTTGCTCTTATGTTTGCCACGGTTTACAACCGTGGTCTTTATCCATCACTTATCACGGCTTAAAACCGTGGCTATTGTGGCCACGGCTTAAAACCGTGGCTATTATGCTTGCAACGGCTTAAAACCGTTGCTAAAATGTTTTGCCACGGTTGATAGCCGTGAACGATGATTTCGTGACGCCTCTACTGCCCACGCCCTCAAGCCATGACAATTGGTTACCCCCACTGTCCCAAACCGTTGTTGATGGGTATTTTTGGTGTAGTGATTTCACCATTCTGCCAGATAACTTTGGTTTGTGCAGTATCGTGTGGAATGGATGCTTGGTCATAACTATTATAGAGTGGGTATGAAAATAAGGCCTCAATTTCCTCGGGGATATGACCAGTGCCAGAGCTAATTTTTGTAGATCTGTGTAGTGTGCCTTCGGTTCCACGAAGGTCTTGCTTGCATAGCACATTGGTATTTGGATTCCCTGGTCGTCACGCCCAAGAGATGAACTGACGGCATGCTTGGAGGACAAGTACAACTAAAACATTTTTCCTATTGCCGATTTTGAGAGTAGTTATGGGCTCCCCATGTACGCCTTCAGATTCAAGAAGGCTTGTTCACACTCTTCATCCCATGAGAATTATTTGTTTTCTCTCAGGATTTTGAAGAAAGAGAGGTATTTGTCGGATGATTTGGATATTATACTGTTGAGTGCTGCCACCCTCCCAATCAGATTATGAACGTCCCTGATGTTGGTAAGGATTTCATGTCGAGAAGAGACTGAATTTGTTTTGGATCAGCTTTGATTCCCTTTTGTTCACTATGTAAGAATTTCCCTGATTCAACCCCAAACATACACTTTTGCTGGTTGAGTTTCATCTGATACTTTCGGAGTTGGCTGAAGGCTTCAGCGAGGTCTGCTATGTGGTCGGAGCTGTTGATGCTCTTGACCAGCATATCATCTATGTAGACTTTCATATTCCTACCGATTTGCTATTTGAATATCCTGTTCACCAGTAGTTGATACGCCGCACCCGTATTCTTCAAGCCGAACAACACCACCCTTTAGCAGCATATTCCTCTCTTAGTTATGAAAGAGGTCTTTTATTGATCTAGAGGTGCATTAATATCTAGTTGTAGCCCGTATAGGCATCCATGAAGCTCAAGAGGTTGTGTCCGGATGTGATGTCCACGATCTGATAGATGCGAGAAAGTGGGAAGCTATCTTTTGGGCACGCCTTGTTAAAGATAGGCTAAAGATGTATCATTTTTGTCCTTGAATAATAACATAATTGATTGGCGGCACATATGCGATATGAATGTGAGAAGATATGTGTTGTTCTTGATTTATGATAAACCTGAGTAATGTTGGTGACCTTGCTCATAATCATCAAAGTTAGGCAGATATGTGTGCGAGATGAGTTGATTGTACTAGCAATAGATCTTGCAAGCATCAACTGCGTGGAAAATTGAGTGCGAGAGTGTAACACCACTGTTTTTTTTCAATGACAAAAATTTATGCAACTAAAATTCAATTGAAAATTTTTATTTTAAAATCTTCTTTCGTTTGACAAGTTGCATTTTTTGAAATTCGCTTAACTTTCTTTCCTCTACCGAATCTCGGACGAGATTCTTTGAGTTGTATATATTGTAGCACCCCGTAATTTTTCTGCCTACTGAAAATATTTATATATATATTTTTTGTGATTATCTTCATTAAGTTATGGGCATACGTATGAGCTATTTGTTTGTCCATGTGATGTGTAGTTTGTTTATTTAAAAATTTATTTCCTACTTACCTTCTTCTTACCGAATCTCGGGACGAGATTCTTTTGAGTTGTATATATTGTAATACCCGCCTAATTAAATAAATATAAAAAAAAAAAAATGTGAAAAGAAATGAGAATTTTGTATACAGACTTGCTTGTATACGTGTGATAGTATTTTGGGTATGCAGACTTGCTTGCATATCGGTGCACCGTTCCATGTGAGTTCGGTTGTACGTGTAGATTTAGGAGATGCTTGCCATGGATCGAACTTCGGGTGTGATGACATGTTCCTCGAGGTGGCACCCCACTTGGAACATGTACGCTCCGAGTGGTTTCGAAGGCAAGGGAGGCACACTTGGGTGAGGTGTGTTCGGCACAGGAGGAGAGTGCGATTGTGGAAAAGAAGCCAAGAATTAGAAAACAAAAAAATAAATAATTCAATTAAACCATTGAATTGAGCATGCCATGAAATTGTGTATAGATTATTTTAGCTTATACTAGGTTAGCCTTGAGGGAAGAAACTAACAGCTCATTCGAACCTTGAATGAGAACTACATGTCTTCCTAAAGGTGGAAAAATGTGTTTTGTTAATATTTCAATAATAGTTTCATATGATTATGGTTTGGAGTGTTGTTGCATTTATGAGGATTAATAACTCATAAACTTTATTTATTAGTAATAAAGAATGTCTATTTATTTATTAGGATGATAACACCATTGCCTCATTGAGGAACTACCTGATGGTGGTGGTTATTTATTGTTGATTGTTTATTATCATGTGCGGGTTTATTGATTTTTGGGGATGAAATTTCTCACACCGGCTTTATTGCTGACCCGAGTGAGCTTTTGCTTCTTGGGTACATTCCTTTTTGGAATGTAGCCGAGTAGTCTTTCAGGTTTAGAGATTTTGAGCTGCATTACTGGAGTTCCGCTAGTGAGCTAGCCATGCCAGTCTTCTCCGGGTTAGACTTTTTATTCGTTTTAGTTGTTTAGTTGATGCTGCTATTTGTTTCTGTTGTTATTGAAGTCTCACGTCCCGAGTTTTGGGGGAAACGGATAATCTTAAGTGGATTTTGGGATTTTCGTTTCCTTCGAAAATCGGGGCGTGACATTTTGGTATCAGAGCATTTGGTTAGCCTAGGCTGGGTAGAGTCTAGGTGATCCTCGGAATGTGGATATGGGAGAGTAGTAGTGTGGACTGTCTAGAGATAAAGTGACAAGGGTGAACCTTGAACTTTTATTATTGTTTCTTTTTCTTCGTGAATCTCGAGATGAGATTTCTGTGACTAACTTATTTTAATGTCAATAGTGGATGACATCATTCCGTGTCGTTTTCTTGTAGTAAGTTTATTATCTTGAATCTTTAGTTAACCATTTTTGCGAATCTCGGGGCGAGATTCTTTTGAGTTGTATATATTGTAACACCACTGTTTTTTTTCAATGACAAAAATTTATGCAAACTAAAATTCAATTGAAATTTTTATTTTAAAATCTTCTTTCGTTTGACAAGTTGCATTTTTTGAAATTCGCTTAACTTTCTTTCCTCTACCGAATCTCGGACGAGATTCTTTGAGTTGTATATATTGTAGCACCCCGTAATTTTTCTGCCTACTGAAAATATTTATATATATATTTTTTGTGATTATCTTCATTAAGTTATGGGCATACGTATGAGCTATTTGTTTGTCCATGTGATGTTGTAGTTTGTTTATTTAAAAATTTATTTCCTACTTACCTTCTTCTACCGAATCTCGGGACGAGGATTCTTTTGAGTTGTATATATTGTAATACCCGCCTAATTAAATAAATATAAAAAAAAAAAAAAAATTCTTTTGTAAACCCTAATGTGATGGGTTGCTACTAAATTGAATTTGGACTTGGTTTTGGGCTTTCATAAACTAAGGATTAGGGTTTTATTTTGTGAAGATTAAGGGCGGACTGTTTTTAGAATTTTAGTGGGGGCGAATAGCCACCCACCATTTATAAAAAAAAAAAAAAAAAAAAAAAAAAGCAAAAACCTTTTTCCTTAAGTTTTTTTCTTCTTCTCGTTTCCTTCCTAATGGCGGCTGAAATGGGTGAGGGTTGGTTGGAGATCAAGATGGCGGGGAGATTTCGAGAGAGAGGGTTGGCAATGGTGGTTTTGTGGAGAGAAGAGTTGTGATTGTCCTCTTCTTGCTACTGTGATCTGCTGTTAAGTGAAGAGGAGGATGAAAGGGCCTTCGATGCAAGAGAAGAGGTGGAAGAATCTGTGATACAAGAGAAGAAGAGGGGCTGAAAAAAAAAAAAAGAAGAAGGGAGAAGATGAATCAGTCCGTTGCTTTAACTTTGACGGACCTGCGAGAAGAACGGGATCTGAAGCTTCAATGTATTGCGAGAGAGGAGAAGTGAAGAAGAGAGGAGCTATGTCTGCGACTCTGCTTCAGTTGAGCATGAATCAGAGGTAGATTAAGGGAGTGTGGAATTTAGGTGTGGTTTAGATCTGCTGCTACGAGCTTCGAGAGGGAAACAACCCTTTTTGTTGTTGTTTGATTTGCAACTGAGATCAATGAGAGATTTTTGTCCTTTCCTTTTGAACCATGGGAATCCACAGCACTTGTTCCTCGCATCAATCTTTCTTCTTCTTCTCGTAGTGACAAAGAGTTCTCAATATCATGTAACAAGAGCAAGTCTTTAGTATCTGTTATTAGCTGTTGTAAAGCTCTAGGATCAACACAGCATGATATGCATAAGGCACTTACCGTCGCATTTGACTTGGTTGATGCCAAAAATGTGAATTTTGCTGGGAAGTCATCTCTTTATGGTCCTCATGTCATAAGAGAAATCTAGTTGGGCAGACATTTTGCAGTGGAGTGTGCACATTTGATGAGACTGTTTCACAATCTCATTCTGCCGAAGCTGTAGAAGAAAAGGTCGGTGTGCTGCTTTTCAATCTTGGTGGACCAGATACATTTAATGACGTTCAACCGTTTTTGTTCAACTTGTTTGCTGATCCAGATATTATACGACTACCCAGAATGTTTCGGTTTCTTCAACGGCCATTGGCACAGTTAATTTCAGTTGTTAGGGCTCCAAAGAGTAAAGAAGGGTATGCCTCCATAGGAGGTGTTGATCACCCTTTAGGTGTTGGGGTGTTGATGATTGACAATGGAAGAAGTGGTAGTGCGTGGTGATGGTGGAGGTGGTGTGTTAATGTTGTCTGAATGGGATGATGGCGTTGACTATGAAGGGTTATTGCGTGGATCCGTTGCGAAATTCTTTACGGTTTGCGATATCTTCGGTGAGTTCTCTTTTATCACTTTCAGATTGTTTTATGTGATGGTTTTGATAGTTATGTGTGTGTTTAATATACTTTGATGAAAACCTCATTTTCTTTCTTCCTGATTTTTCCCTTAACTTAGTAGATTAAATTGATGGGGTTTGATTACTTTAATTAATTGATTTGAGTGAATGAATGGATACCCATTGTAGTTCACATTGACTTTAGGCAATTGTCAAGGCATTCGGGGTTTTCAAAGGTCATACAGTAAATGGGTATGGGTATGGGTATGGATATGTATGTTGACAGTGTATGTTCTATATTGATTGTCACTGTCTAATCAATAGATGTGGTCAATGATAGGTGGTTTTCAAAAGAAAAGGTGGAGTTTCATAAGGATAGTCAGGTATAGCCAATAATGGAACTTGTTTTCTTGTCACGCGTATGTGACTATGTTAAAAGAATGTTTGTACTTGCGACACACTTGTTTTTCATTCTTTTCTGAAGGAGATGGCAAATAGATTTGTCATGTTGTGAATATCACCTTGGTAATGTTTTATGTATATATGGTTCTTGTAAAGGGAATATGATGTGACGTTAATTGATTTGGAAAAATAATGACTCAAATAAATACTTGGTAAATGTTTTTTTTTCACAACTCCAGAGAAAAAAAAAAAAAATGTGAAAAGAAATGAGAATTTTGTATACAGACTTGCTTGTATACGTGTGATAGTATTTGGGTATGCAGACTTGCTTGCATATCGGTGCACCGTTCCATGTGAGTTCGGTTGTACGTGTAGATTTAGGAGATGCTTGCCATGGATCGAACTTCGGGTGTGATGACATGTTCCTCGAGGTGGCACCCCACTTGGAACATGTACGCTCCGAGTGGTTTCGAAGGCAAGGGAGGCACACTTGGGTGAGGTGTGTTCGGCACAGGAGGAGAGTGCGATTGTGGAAAAGAAGCCAAGAATTAGAAAACAAAAAATAAATAATTCAATTAAACCATTGAATTGAGCATGCCATGAAATTGTGTATAGATTATTTTAGCTTATACTAGGTTAGCCTTGAGGGAAGAAACTAACAGCTCATTCGAACCTTGAATGAGAACTACATGTCTTCCTAAAGGTGGAAAAATGTGTTTTGTTAATATTTCAATAATAGTTTCATATGATTATGGTTTGGAGTGTTGTTGCATTTATGAGGATTAATAACTCATAAACTTTATTTATTAGTAATAAAGAATGTCTATTTATTTATTAGGATGATAACACCATTGCCTCATTGAGGAACTACCTGATGGTGTGGTTATTTATTGTTGATTGTTATTATCATGTGCGGGTTTATTGATTTTTGGGATGAAGATTTCTCACACCGGCTTTATTGCTGACCCGAGTGAGCTTTTGCTTCTTGGGTACATTCCTTTTGGAATGTAGCCGAGTAGTCTTTCAGGTTTAGGATTTTGAGCTGCATTACTGGAGTTCCGCTAGTGAGCTAGCCATGCCAGTCTTCTCCGGGTTAGACTTTTTATTCGTTTTAGTTGTTTAGTTGATGCTGCTATTTGTTTCTGTTGTTATTGAAGTCTCACGTCCCGAGTTTTGGGGGAAACGGATAATCCTAAGTGGGATTTTGGGATTTTCGTTTCCTTTCGAAAATCGGGGCGTGACAGAGAGACTCCAAGAAACTGAGAGTACTTGGAGAGTAGGAGAAAAGTTAGTGCTTTGTGATAATGGAAGTGGCTAAATTGAGCTTGAATGGTTCATATGAAAATTTGTAGTTGCATCACTGATGGTGGCTTTTTTAAGAGCAATAGACTGCAACACATTTTTTTAGCCATTCAGTTCTAATCCTCTGCTTTCTGTAGACCTGTTTACTTATGTTCTGAAATCAGCAGTTTAATCATTATTATTTGATGTTTTCCTGGTGGGACTGCAGGTATGCTAGGTGAAATCGACCCACAAAAAGTTGCATTCTCTTTGATGGAGAAATATAATCAAGTACTTGTTAATGGACAACCATTGCCAACACAACTTATAACAGGTTTCCTGAATGTCTTCCCAGAGTATGCTTACCTATTCAAGCACTCTTGACAAGTAGACGTCCTAGGTTGAGTTAATTTTTGGTAGTGGTGTTGGTTGAAAGAAATTACTTTTATAACTTGTGTATACAATAATCTTAAGTGTGCCAGTATCAGTTATGTTTTTGATGCATTCTTTCACAACATTTTATTTGGTTGTACCATGCCTGGGTAAGTGTCACCCATTGTTTGATCAGTTAAATCATCTTATCGCGTCGTTTCAAGAGTGAATGAAATTTTAGCTGCCAAAGCAACATGGTTAGGCTTACTTTGAGCCTTTTCAGATCATGAGATGAACGAGGACTGTTCATTTGGTATTTTAATTTTCCAGTCTTCAGAGCTGATGATTTGAGCCTTTGATGTTCTCACAGGAACAAAAGGAGAGACCATGAAGAATTGCAGGGTTGTAAACTGAGGTCATCTTGGTTTACATATTAGCTGGTCTCTTGTTTATGAACTTTTAGGAAAATGTAGATTGTTCCAATGTGTCAAGTGTTTGTAAGCTTGTTCCTTCCAGTAATACGGGTTTAAAATTTTAAGCTCGATCAAGGTCCGAGTTAGGCATCGGGATGGGATCATTGCAACATATATGCAATCGAATAACCATCCTGCTATTGGGTTGGATCTTAGCTGCGTCGATCGAACGCAATTTTGACCGGAGCGTGTTTGCGAGACTACTAATAGAACTTGAGTTGACTCCCAACCCACCAGAGTAGCACCTGAATCCAGAATATGTATTGGTCAGTAAACTCATACACAAAAATAGCCCAAAGTCAGAATTGCACTACCACATATTATTATTATTTTGCAACGGTTTCAAACCCTCGCAACAAATTAGATTTCTTTTTTTTTGAATTTTGTTTTTACTGGCTACGACATAAAACCGTGGTAATTCATACTTGCCACGGCTTAAAATCGTGGCTAAAATTTTTGCAACGGCTCACAACCGTGGCCATAAATTGTCACGGCTTAAAATCCTGGCCAGTACTTGCTACGGCTTAAAATCGTGGTTAAATTTTTTTCAACGGTTTTAAGCCGTGGCTAAAATTTTTGAAACGGTTTAGAACCGTAGCTAAATCATCAACCGCCCTCGAGCATAAAATCGTTGCTAAAATGTTTGGCCACGGTTTATAGCCGTCACAGATGATTTCGTGACGCTTCTATAGCCCACGCCTCTTCGCCATGGCTATTGGTTACCCCCACGGTTCCAAACCGTTGCTGATGGGTATTTTTGGTGTAGTGAATTACTTCCTAGCCAACAAAAATGGTGCCAAACATCAACGCTCATGACTGCCACTCTTGGACATTTAGTAAGCCTTCTAGCACAACTTGCCAACTTCCTCATTCGAACTCCAACAACCAACGTCATAAAAACACAAATTCTGCAACACCGTCCCCTAACCTTCACATCTGAAACAATGCGAGAGACATAAATACTGCTGAAGCATTGTGAGACACAGCGAGAATCCCAACATCCCCGTGTTGAAACCCTGCGAGAGACAAAAACAAAGCTACGAAACAAACTTGAAAAAGAGCACAAATACAACGCTTCAAATAGAGTTGAAACAAGTGCCCAACCTCACCATATCCGAAACAACAAAGTCACCTCTCCAATCAACCACATCAAATACAACCATCATCGACAATGACGAATGTATGGTCCTATCCAATCGAACCAGTCTAGCGATTCTATTTGGCATGTTTGAATCCCCATACTCAAAGCTTAAACCCTCCTTTTGAGCTTTATCTGCTAACGCATCTCACCACGGCATTAGCTTCCTTTTTTGAAACCCAATCTTATTCACAAACGCATTCCCTCAAGGACCACCAACATTTCTGATCGATTATTATAACACCCCCAAATTTCATAAAGATAATTTATTTTATTTTTAATTAAATAAAATAGAGTTACATTTAATCGAATTTAAATTTCAAAATTTAGGGTTTTATTTGGTGAGTTTAGAAGGTGGGTGTTTTCAGAAGTTCAGTGGGGGACTTTTAAAGAGAAAAAACCCTCTTTTCTTCTTCCTCCTTCCTTTCCTTGCATTTTTTTTCTCCTGTTCTTTGGCGGCGAGCATGGTCTGCGGCCGCACGTCGCAGCCGATCCTACGCCCTAGCCTTTTTCCTATCTTCTTCTCTAGCAAAGGTTGGGAAAAGATGGTAATCATCTCTTTTACAGAGGAAACCTCCACAGACTCGTCAATGGCTGATTCCAACTCCAACCCATGAAAGCTCTTCCGCTCGAATTGCAACCCTCCTTTGTTGCTCCTGCCATTGGATTCGAACGGTGGAGGCAATGAGGAGCCGTCACGGTTGCGTGAACAAGATGGGGAAGCCAGAGATCATAGCGAACCGGATGGTGAGATAAAATTCGAACAGAGGGAGGTTAGTGACTCTTATTCGACTCTCGACAGGAAAACTGATAGTGGTGCAAAAGACGACGACGTGGCGATGGCTGCGCAATTCTGTTGCTATTTCATCCAGTGAGTTTTCTCATTCTTCTTTATATATACATATTTGCATGAAGTTGAGAATGTTGGGATTGTTGACTTGATCTGAAATTGGTGGGTTTTCTTCCTTTTCCTCTTCAGATTTCTATATGAAGTTGATTTGCTATACTTGAAATAGGTATTTGTATTTGAGTTGGTTTGGTGTAGAAAAGATTCGATTTTTGTGTGTGGGTGTTGGAAAACTGAGCTGCAGTTGATTTGGTTACGGTAAGCTGAGCTATTGGACATGAAAAATGTTTGCAATATCTTGTCAGTTGTAGATACATGTACAGGACATTCAACCACTCTTTCATGTTTAGTGAGCTTTGCACATTTTGTCTCCCATATTTTAGGGAAGTTGTAAGGGAAAAACATTGATTATGGATTTCACCTCCTTATTTGATTAGTCTAAAAGAATGTACTTTTAACTTTTGTTCATATTGTCGATGTATATTTGACTACCAGAGCAGTCATTCGTACATGACTGTACCTTGTAACTAGGGAATATATATTATATCTGTCATTCTGAAGGCATGGGTTTCCATGATCTATTTATGCAAGCATTCACTGGTATACATTTAATCCTTTGCAACTGTATGGATGAGCGAAAGTACTCATAGTGGAGCACATTAGGATGCCATTAATTTGAAGATGATTGGTAATTTGAAAGCTTTTGTCAAGTTAAATGTGCATTTTTGCATTTGGGGATAAGAGTAGTTGGGTGTGATATTTCTGAGCCTTTAATTGGATGAACTAATTTACAAGCTAGAATTGTCCTAGATTACAACTGAAACAAAACCTATTTTGAAGAAGGTGTGGTGACGAGACCTTCCCTGAAACATCTAGCTGAATTGGGCTATGTTTCATCGCCAAATATGGTGATTTGTAGGGCTGTTCGGGCTAGCAGTTTGGGACACTTTGATAGGTTTGGGTTTGAGGGGTTCTGATAATCTAATTATGCACCTGCTTGTGTTGCATCCTGTCCAAAATTGCAATATATTCTTGTAGACTTAACTGAATACAAAAAAAAAAAAAAAAAAAAAAAAATGTAGGTTAGGTGTTAGGTCCAAATGGTGGTGGCTCAAGAAACTCATCCAATATGGAGGAAGAAAGCTTACTAAATATTGCGGTTTGCTTCCTGTATTTTTTGCTACCCCACTGATTTGCTTCCTGTAATTTTATGCATGAGTTTGTAGTGAGGTAAGCGAACTGTGCTCAGTAGTGCATAAAGTTAAGTGTTTGAACAAGTTGTTAGCAACGGTGGCAAGCTTGAAATGGGTTTCTGGTGGGGTGATCTTTGAAATTCTATAGGTAATGGATCAGATGTGTGGTTAGGATGAAATGGAGATCGTGTTTTGAATCTGTCGAAAATCATTGATGATTGGTTGTTAATTGCAAATTTCTCATAATGGGTATCTTGTTCTTGGTTGAAAAAGGTATTTATGTGATGATGATAAATTGACAGGTTCCAACCAAATGCAACCTATTTTATGTTTATTTGGTGTGTTCAAGGGGATGTAGCTTTTGGGTTGGTTGGTTAATTTATGCAGTTTTTATGGTGGATGTCGCTAATATGTAATTAGGGCTATTGGGAGTAGTTTGTATAATGTTTTCTAAACCAATGTGTTACTTGCATTATGCACATAAGTGCATGTGGATTTGTCACAGTGGGGACCTTAGTTTGTAAATGGCAAACATGCAATTTTGGTGAATGGTATTGGAAATCTCATATCTCTTTATTGTATGGAAATACTCAAAGGAGTTATTTGGTGCTAACTAGGAATTTTTGGATGTTTTAAAACAACTTAAGTTATGTGTGCTGTACTGGGATTTGGATGGTTGCTTTGGTGTAAGTTAGTGTTCACCCATGATTGTCATGCACTTTAATGTTTATGTGTTGAAATTGTCTTTTCGGAGATTGCATGTAGTGGCTTTGTTGGATTCAACATTTGAGATATTTTCTGGCAAACTAGGATGTATGTGTTTATCCCTAAAATCACATTCATATGGAGAGTACTGTGTAGTAGTGTTTGATTTTGCACTATGGTTTGTTTTGTTTTGTTTTGATGTCTCGTTGATTCTATTGATGTAGGACCAATTAAGATTAATGGTGTTCCTCTGTATGTATACATCTTGAAATGGTTATGTTCTCCCAAAGGAAGGGGTGGATTTCATTATGAATGACAAAATGTCACTTGATCACCGTGTTATTATAAAGCATGATTTATGAATATGCTATGCTTCCCCGAAAGAATAGGTGGATTTACTTATGATTGACAAAATGTCATTGTGAAGGAAATTTGAAATATCAAAAATAAATGATATGGATAAACCTTGATTTCTGAAAATTTAATCACCTGAAATTGTATCACTTAGAACTACCACACCTCTTTTGTTTATTATTTCCCCTATCTTACTAGAGAAACTAAATGACCAGCGGGTCGTCTTGCGGAGGTGGGGCGCCTATTTCCTACTAGAGAAACTAAAATAACCCTCGGATTAGTCTTGCAGAAATGAGGTGAATTTGTATGCCTAAAATAGGCTTTGATATTTATCCGTAAAAAATGTGACGTGAGTTTATGCGCATTGATAGCCAAGAGTGGCTTTTGGTACTCATATAGTTAGGAGTATCCGCGATGCATGTCCGTGTGTGATGTCCCCACTTGGGCATGGATGACGGAGTAGTCCTCCTTTATATGAGAGAGGCATACAGGCATGTATGTTCGGCACGGAGGTAGTGCGAATGTGGTATCGTCTAAGTGATCAATCCGTTAAAAGATCAAACAAATTCAAATAAAAATGAATAGATTACGTTTATATTGTTTCTAACCCCTTTTCATGCATGATGGCAAGTCCATTAATATTTTTGCAGGTCAGACTTGCCATAGTCAACTTTTACAGCGTAAGAACAAGTACATGCATATTTACTTATTAGGATGATGATATGATTGCCTCGTTAAGGAACTAAATTCTTGGAACGGTGTTTTCTTGCATCACACTTTTGCCTCGTTGAGGAACTACTTGTTGGTGTGTTTGTATATTGTTTGTGTTTAGCTTGATGTTTATCACGTGCGATTTTATTGATTTTGGGATGAAGATTTCTCACACCAGCTTTATTACTGACCCAAGTGAGCTTTGCTTCTTGGGTACATTCCTTTGGGAATGTAGCCGATTAGCCTTTTAGGTTTAGAGACTTTTGAGCAACGTTACTGGAGTTTCGCTAGTGGGGCTAGCGATGTCGGAATTTCCTGGTTAGAGTTTTATTATAAATTTTAGTTTGTTATATTTTCTAAAACATGTTTTAGTCGTTGCTACTAAATGTTTCTATTGTTATTGGATTTCACGTCCCGAGTTTTGGGAAAACGGATAATCCTACGTGGATTTCGGGATTTTTGTTTTCTTCGAAAAATCGGGGCGTGACAATTATTAGTTCCCCTAGACGAGCTGTCCACTTTAAGAGCCACAAAATCATCCGAGATGAAAGCCAATACACTATCCCGCTTCCCCTATTAATCACAGGCGCAATAGGCAATCCCAAAGCTAGAATTGGCTCTTTTTTATACTAATCCCGTTTTGGAGTGACGAAAGAGTTTGCCAAATGCAAACCCCTCCTAACCAGCAAAATCACAGCCCTCGCATTCGGCTTGCCTCTACTTGTGTACTCTTGACATGATCTGTAACTCAAACATGACTTTGGAATGATCATCAAGCAACATGTTTTATGTGATTTTAGTAAAACACGTGCAAAACACAGGTAGGGCTGGTATTTTATAAAAACCTAGATGGAGTTTGTTAGTTAATGTAGTTGACATACAGGCATGGTGTTAGACTGGACTACAAAAACTTTTAGGGGTCGAATAAGAATAGCTATAAACCAATGGGCCCAAAAAGGAAGTAACCCTAAATTTAACAACCACTAAAAAAATAAGTATATTTTTACCTAGTTTTGGGTCATTGGATGAGCAAATTTACGTATTTTCCACACATTAAAATGCTTATTGCGGATGCTCTAAAAGATCTAGTCCCGCCGAATATGGTAATACAAATGGACTTGTAATTTTCATTTTTTATTAGAAGTTTTGTTTGGTGCAGAAACGGAAATGAAAGTTATTCAAACAAAATGTAACAGTAAAACTACAATGAAAAATATAGGGATACACTATGAACATTATCTAGGGATTGTAACTCGAAGAACAACTGTTGAATCCAGCTAACATTTTAGCACAATATTCTTGACATTAACAACATGTGTCCTTAAAATCGATCTCAAACAAAGCAACGAACAGTATAGCAATTGATGCAGTCGATTTTCGCTCCCTGCTTTGACCTTGACCTGCACAAGAAACGCATGTGAGCCACGAACCACCGTTGTGGTAAAAGATGGCACTACGATGCAAAAGTCAGACAGAGATCTGAGGAATGTGTAATGTTGTAAACATGGAATTTGTAGCGTACCTTAGCTTACCAACCTCATGTCTTATTTATAGTGTTGGAGTTCTGGTTTGAACAAGCCTTCGGTGGCGTAGTTTAGGGAAGAAGATCTTCGTGGAGCTTCTTTTCTAATTAGGAGTTGTGTTGTGAAGGAGAGTTTCCCTGTTAGCCTTGTGCTCTTAGATACGCGGGAGATAGTTTCCAATCAGAGAGTAGTCCATAGATAGAGGCTTCCATGTGCGACGTATACTTTGGTATTTGCTTCCTAGTTGAAAGCAAAATGTCGTTGTCTTGCCTGTCCGAAGCCAATCCTCGAGATAGTTGCCTTAGCAGGGCTTACGTGTATTGAGGATAGTTGTGAGACGCATGGGCTTAGCAGGCTGTAATGATTCAGGTCTGTCTAGCAGACTGCACCGCACGGGCTTGGAGTCACTTGGGCGGGATCAGTGTTGGGTTGATGCTCGGCCCTATTATTTCTCGAAATCATCATGACACGTGTATGGTTATAAGAGAGACCATTTTGGTATATCATCGGCTACTCCCCCCGAGTTAGTCGGGCGTCTAGACGATGCATTGAAACTCTAAAAAGTTATTGTACCATCGTGATGATTGAACCAGAAGCATTGTTTCGAGCGGCGCATAACATTAATGGATACGTGACTGCTCAAGGAGAAGAAGTACGGTTTATATTCTTTATAAATAGTCGTCGTCTCGAGGAAAATCTTTTTTTTTCTTGTGTTGTTCTTTTGTGTGATTGTGCTTCTGTAGAGCTTGATTTGCAGTTTCTATTGATAGCAGATAATGTTGAACTTACTCCCAAGCAATTGTTGTCTTTTACTTGCCTCAAGCTTTTCAAGAGTATCTTGGTTGATGAAACTGAGTTAATCAAGCTTCGAGGCTTGTATCGGATTCCAAGGGATCTGAAAATCATTAATTCGCTTGTAGCTAGAACTCCATCTTCTCCCCCTCAAGGATACATAGGGTTGCACCAGGGCATGTATGAATCTGGGGTTCGATGCCCCGTGCTAGACGACATTTGGTGCTTCTTCGTCTTTATCCGCATGCTTCCCGCTCAAATCGCTCCGAGCAGGTTCAAGATCTTGATTGTGATTCTTCTCAGAACCCATGATGTTGGCTTTCATTTAACCTCGGTGATAGTTCATCATCTGACCGCCGCTCGATTGGATTCTAGGGGTGGTATTTGTAAACTAAATAACCCTGCTTGCTTGTGTCTGGTAGCGGATGACATTGAGCCCTGGCAAAAGTATTGGTTTCTGGCTTCAGTGAATTCCTCATACTTCAGGTTCGAAAGTCATCGAGTCCCCAGATGCTTCCAGTTTAGCCGAAGTAAGTTTCCTTGTTATTGTCTCACCCTCTCGTTCTCGGACGTAGTACTGATTTGATATGTCATTTATTTTTTAGGGAAGTTTGCGGTTTCGGTTCTCGGATGAACGAATAGAGAGGGAGTTTATCAACTGCGAAATTCTGGTGTTTATCCCAGATGCTTCCAGTTTGGTCAACTGCGAAATTTTGGTGCTGCCACGAACTTGGGGGTCATGCGAGCCGCTGTGTCTGCATCCGAAATAGAGTTTGCAAACATAAGGGCTCAATTGAAGTCGGCCGAATTCGATTTGGCTTCAACTCGTGCAGAACTGGGATGGGCTCGTGCTAAATTAGAGCATTTACACGTTGTGGACAAGTGGTCGTCCGATCTACAGGCCTAGATTGCTGAGAGGAAGTGGGTGGAGACATAATGGGTTGTCACATGACGATAGCTTAAGTCTGAAGTCGCCGAGGGACTTCACCGTGTGCGCGAGGTAGAACACTTACTGTCAGAAGAGCGTTCGTACTATGCCACCTTGGTGGGCACGGTGGATTTCGGTGCAGGTTAGAGCTTCTAGAGCTTATCAGAGATGAGCAACTCTACATCAACCTCGACTTCGCCCGTTATAGGAAGGCTGCTTTAGGAACTATTGTGCAACATGAAGGTTCTGATTTTGCGGGACAGGCTATTGAGGAAGTTGTTTCGCCCCTGTCTACTTTAAAATAGTTGTAACGTCCTTCTAAGGACAAAGAAATTTTTTTAATGAAAGTCGTGTTTTGTAACTTTGCCTTTTGTCTTGTATTGTTTTTTCGTCATGTCTTCTTTAAAAGTTTTGCAGGTCGTGGAATTAGTACTTTTGGGCCCTACATGCTGGCAGGTCGTCCGTGTTCGTCAGTTGAGTCATGTCAAAATTGATTGCTTTTAGATGCTCTTGTTTATGGGTGAGCTGTTGTGGTTCCTGACAAGTTGCTACCACAAGTCGTGGCATCACTGAATATACTTTCAACGGTCGTTGTCCGTGTATTGTAGACAAGGCGCTGAGACCCTTAAAAAGTCATTGTGTTTCAAAGATCATTGGTTATTTGGTGAGTCGTTACTATCAGGCGTGAGAGCGTTGACTCGACTCCCATTTTATTGGCTGTCGTCATCCGTGCGCAGCAGACTAGGCATCAGGTATTAGAAGTTGTCATCAGTTGCGAACTGACCAAGCTTACCTGGTAAGTTTGATGATCATTGTTTGTTGGAATTGAATGATCCCTTGGCGAGTCGTCATTATCAGGCGTAAGAGCGCTGACTAGACTCCCACTTCCTCGACCGTCGTCATCCACGCGCAGCGGACTAGGCATTGGCACCAAAAGTCATCATCATCATTCGCGAACTGACTAAGCTTACCTAGTAATTTTGGCAATCATTGTCTGTTGGAAAGCAATGATACCTTGGCGAGTCGTTGTCATCAGGCATAAGAGTGATGACTAGACTCCCACTTCCTTGGTCGTCGTCATTCGCGCGCAGTGGACTAGGTGTTGGGCACTAGAAGTCGTCGTCATCAGTCGCGAACTGACTAAGCTTACCTGATAAGTTCAGCGATAATTGTTTGTTGGAAAGCAATGATCCCTTGGCGAGTTGTCATCATCAGGCGTAAGAGCGCTGACTAGATCCCACTTCCTCGGCCATCGTCATCCACGAGCAGCGGAATAGGCGTTGGACACCAGAAGTCGTCGACATCAGTCGCGAACTGACTAAGCTTACCTGGTAAGTTCAACGATCATTGTTTGTTGGAGAGCAATGATCCCTTGGCGAGTCATCGTTATCAGGCGTAAGAACGCTAACTAGACTCCCACTTCCTCGATCGTCTTCATCCGCACGCAACAGACTAGGCGTTGGGCGTAATTTCTCAGGTCTGGTCGTTGCTGGGGTGATTGGAAGTCGTGTTGGTCGTGATGGACAGTAGCGAAAGTTTAGTAAAAGCAAATACTTTTATTGATAATATTTTTTGAAATGTTCTACATTTTATGGTCATTTAAGTCCGTCGCCATTTATGTCTTTCAACCAGTACGTCCCCACCTTTTTGACCTTGGTCACCCTATAGTGCCCTTCCCAGTTCGGGTCAGCTTTCCTGTGCCAGCTTCTTTAGTGTTCTGCTGGGTTTTTCTGAGTATTCAATCTCCCACTCTGAATTCGCGTGGCTTGACTTTCTTGTCGTAGTATTGCGCTATTTGTTGCTGGTAGGCAGCTTGGTGTATGCTAGTTCCCACTTTTCTTCGAGGAGATATTGTCGTCATTACCGTCTGGTCTGAATTCTTCCATTAGGAAGGTTGGTACTTTGAGTTCTACCGGAACTATGGCTTCTAACTCATATGCCAGGGCGAAGGGTGTTTCTCCAATAGGGATTATTTTGGTTGTCCAATACGCTCAGAGTATTCCTAGTAGCTTTGGAACCCATTTTCCTTTGGCCATGTCAAGTTTTCTTTTGATTGCTTTCGGGATTGTTCGGTTGGTAACCTCCGCTTGGCCATTGGTTTGTGGCTGCCTTGGTGAGGAGAAATGGTGATTGATGTTCAAACTTTTGCATAGTTTTTTAACCTTGATACCTTCTAATTGAGTTTCGTTGTCATTGACCAATACTCTGGTGATGCCAAATCTGCAGACGATGGTTGCCCATATGAATTTCTCTATTTGGACTTGCGCTATCTTGGATAGGGGTTCCGCTTCGACCCACTTGGTGAAGTAGTCGACTGCCACAATAAGGAAAATTTTGTTGGTTGATGTTGGGAGAGGTTCGACGATGTCCATCCCCATTGTGCAAATGACCACGGACTTGTCATCGGCACTAGTGGCTGGGCATGCATCTGCGTGTACGATGCAAACCTCTAACATTTGTCGCATTTACAGACAATATCTTTAGTGTCATGTTGCATCGTCGGCCAGTAGTATCCTAGGGTCAAAGCCTTGTGGGTGACGGTTCTCCCACCCGGATGATTTCTACATATGTCGGCCGTCGTGGATCCTACTCAGGACTTGATCTGCCTTTGGAGGTAACAGACATCAAAGCAAGGGTTCCGTCACTAATATTCTGTATAACTTGTTGTTTAGGAGAGTGTACCTCGATGCTATTTTTTTTTAGTCTTTTAGCCTCGACTTTCTTGGTCGGCAAGGCTCTGTTTGCGATATATTCAAGGATCAGAGTCTTCCAATTTGGCAATGCACTTGTAGCACAAACATATCTAGGCTCTTCTTTATCAAGGCTTGATTGCTCTGGGTATTCGATGAAACAGTTTGAGACTTCAGCAGAGGCTGAAGCTTCCCTGGCAGTGCATTGATTCTTTTATTTTCATTTTGGGGGCTTTGTAAGAGCTCGCACCTTTTGAACTCGCTCATTGCACGGAGTACCTTTTGCAGTAGGCTATCATGTGGGGGTCTCTGCTGTTGAAATCTCCTTTGACCTGGTGTACTACCAGCCTCGAGTCGTTGTATGCTGTTAGGTGATCTATCTCAATCCCCAAGGCAAACTTAAGGCCGGACAGGAAGGCCTCGTACTTGGCTTCGTTGTTTGAACCGAGAAATCTGAATCTGACAATTTTTTCAAAGTGAAGTCGCTTGGAGAGTGGAGTGTCATCCCAGCTCCACTTGTTTTTCCCGTCGACGATCCATCGCAACATAAGGTCCATTCCTGGACGTTGAATCTGGTGCTTGAAGATTTGTCTTTAGTTCTTCGCCACCGGTGAACTCGGCGATGAAGTCTGCCAGTGCCTGGGCTTTGATGGCAGTTTTTGGAGCGTAGCATATGTCAAACTGTTTGAGCTCTACTGTGATACCATTGTGTGGGCAGACCTGAGGGGAGGGTGCGTGAGAAGCCCAATAGGCCCGTGGATCCCAAGAGGGGTTAGGCGAGCTACGAATGGCAGATTATAGTCCCACATCGCCTAGGTGAGGGAAGGGGATGTGCTATATATGTACAAGGTTGGATCTACAAAGTACTACACATTTTAAAGCAGTGCGGGCCTTGGGCCCAAAGCGGACAATATAGTACTCTGTGGATCGGGTCGTGACATAATGGTATCAGAGCCTGACCCAGTCGAAAGTGTGCCAACGTGGACGTTGGGCCACAAGGGGGTGGACTGTGGAGACCCTTGTGTGGGCGAACCTAAGGGGGAGGGTGATGGTTGGAGCCTGATAGGCCCAGGTTCAGGAGGGTTGGCAAGCTACAAAGGGGGGAGATAGTCCCACATCGCCTGGGTGCGGAAGGGGGATATGCTACTTATGTGCGAGGTTGGATCCCCATAGTAACAACATGATTTAAAGCCGTGCGGACCGGTTGGGCCCTGAGAGGACAATATTGTTACTGTGCGGATCGGGTCGTTACAGAATAGCTGTGGAGACCCTTGTGTGGGCGGGCCTAAGGGGGAGGGTAAGGGTTAGAGCCCAATAAGCCCAGGTTCAAGCCCAAGAGGATTGTCAAACTACAAAGGGGGGAGATAGTCCCACATTGCCTAGGTCCGGAAAGGGGATGTGCTACTAATGTGTGAGGTTGGATCCCCATAGTAACAATGCATTTTAAAGCCGTTGGACCAGTTGGGCCCAGAGTGGACAATATTGTTACTGTGTGGATCAGGTCGTTACAGAATGGTATCAAAGCCGGACCTAGCTAGAAGTGTGCCAACGAGGACGTTGGGCTCCCTTAGGGGGGTGGACTGTAATACCTTTGTGTGGGCAGACCTGAGGGGGAAGGTGTGGGAGAAGCCCAATAGGCCCGTTGATCACAAGAGTGGTTGGGCGAGCTACCAAGGGGAGATTATAGTCCCACATCGCTTAGGTGAGGGAAGGGGATGTGCTATATATGTACGAGGTTGAATCTACAAAGTACTACGCGTTTTAAAACCGTGCGGTCCTTGGGCCCAAAGCGAACAATATAGTACTCTATGGATCGGGTCGTGACAGAATGGTGTCAGAACCGGACCTAGCCAGAAGTGTGCTAACGAGGACGTTGGGATCCCTTAGGGAGTGAACTGTGATACCCTTGTGTGGGCGAACCTGAGGGGGAGGGTGCGGGAGAAGCCCAATAGGCCCATGGATCCCAAAAAGGGTTGGGCGAGCTACCAAGGAGAGATTATAGTCCCACATCACCTAGGTGAGGGAAGGGGATGTGCTATATATGTACGAGGTTGGATCTACAAAGTATTACGCTTTTTAAAGCCGTGCGGGCGTTGGACCCAAAGCGGACAATATAGTATTCTGTGGATCATGTCGTGACATCTACTGACCATCTCACCATCTTGCCGAATAACTTTGGCTTTTGCAATATTGTGCGGAGCGGGTGCTTGGTTAGAACTGTTATGAAGTGGGCCTGAAAATAAAGCCTCAGTTTTCTTGAGGACACAGCCAGTTTCAGGGCTAACTTTTCCAGGTCCAACTAGTGTGTCTCTGCTTCCATGAAGGTTTTGCTGGCGTAGTACACTAGTATTTTGATTCCCCGATCATCTCGTACGAGGGCTGAGCTGACTGCGTGCTTGAAAATAGATAGGTACAAATAGGGAGTCTCCCCTGTTGCCAGCTTTGAAAGTAGCCTGTGGCTCCCCATATATGCTTTCAACCTCCGAAAGGCTCCCCATGTGTGTTTGTAGAAGTTTCTTCGATCTTCATCTCAAAATATGTCAGCAATGGTTAATTGTCTTAACATGCAGTGTAAACAACAAAAGTAATCTCAAGGAAACATTAGAAAAAATTTCAATCACAAAAATAAAGTAAACTTCAAAAAAAATTTAGAAATCAGAAAAAAAAAAACTACTGTTCACCTGAGATAATGCAAATTTTTTGCAAAACCTCGCATTGATCTGGGCGAACAATAAAATTTTTTGCTGAAAAATTTGTTGTTCCCCCAGAAAAATAGCGATAAATTTTTCATTTCAAAACATTTTAAGTGATTCAAATTGTATTTATTAGATAACTCAGAGTACTAGAATTTTTGTTTTGATCAGCTTAAGAATCGATATCGATCGAGCACATAAGTTGGCCGAAAGTCAGGGACATTACCCCATTTCATTGTGAGACAGATTTGCGTGACTTTAGTAAAATAACCATAATTTACTCATTTCAAAACATTTTCAAAGTGATTCAAATTGTGTTTATTAGATAACTCATAGTATTACAAATTTCGTATTTGATGAGGTTAAGAATCGGTCTCGATCGAGTATATAAGTTGGTCGAAATTCAAGGACACTATCCTGTTTTCATTGCGAGACACGACTTTAGTAAAATGACCCTAACTTGCTCATTTCATAACATTTTCAAGTGATTCAAATTGTGTTTATTATATAACTCATAGTACTACAATTTTAGTATTTTGATGAGGTTGATAATCGGCCTCGATGAGGATATAAGTTGGCCGAAAGTCAGGGACATTATCCCATTTTCATTGCAGGACAGATTTGCGCGACTTTAGTAAAATGACCATAACTTGCTCATTTCAAAATATTTTCAAGTGATTCAAGTGGTGTTTATTAGATAACTCACAATACTATAATTTAATGTTTTGATGAGCTTGAAAATGTGTCTCAATTGAGAGTTTAAATTGATCGAAAGTTAACTTATTTTTATGTTACTTTTTTTAACAGTTTTTTTCAAAAATAATTTTTTTGGTGGTGTGGGTTAGTAGAAAAAAAAGTACATTGTGGTGTGAGATAGTATCGTAGGTGGTGTTGAGTAGTCGTTGCCCTATTTCAATGAGTGTTTGTCGAATCAAGTGAAGCTTTGACATGTCTCCATAGTATCATGTCATCCTTGTAGAATTCACATTAGGTTTTCTGATATGTGGTTGTGCTGTGAAATATGTGTGGATGTGTATATACTAAAACCCTTTCGTTTCAAAACATGGCCACCTACTTCATAGTAGGGGTGGGCATCCCATTCCGCGATCCCATTTTCGTCCCGATCCCGTCCTATCCCGATCTAGAATGGGATGGGATGGGATGAAGATTTTCAATCCCGTCCCGTCCCGAGCTAATTTTTCAATATTTATTATTAATATTTTTATTTATTTATTTATTTTAAGATTGCAATATTATTGTAATTGAAGAAAAATGAATTTAGTTGAAATCAGTGTGATTGATATTAGTCTATATCTGGAACTACTTGATATTGGTTTATTTCTAGAATTGTAAATGAATTATTTAATTGCAAACTCTTTAAAACTCAAAATGGGATTGCTAACTACATTGGAGAGTTTTATTTCGTGTCAAGACAATGAATTTAATGACTATTTTTTTTAAAGCAGTAATGAAACATTCTTCTTAGCACCCCAAATCTACTCATTCTTTTGTTCACTATTCGAAACAGTAGAACAGGTCCACCATTGCCATTATACTGTCCACCTTTTAATCATTCAAAACTCTGCAGAAATCTTAATTATAGGGTGAATTTCAGCTATGATTTATGGTAGTTTATTATGGTGTTGCATACTCAATCTAAGGCTATCATTTATGTGTAGCTCTACAAATTGCCTTTGCTAAGCAAATTGGGTCTTGGGTAAGCAGTAATTTGTCAAAAAATGAGAGCACGCTGATCCCGTCCCGAACCCGTTTGGGATGGGACGAGGTCGGGATGAAGTTTTTCTCATCCCGTCCCGTCCCGATCCCGTATGAAAGGGATGGGATAGAGATGGGTTTATCTCGTCCCATCCCATCCCGTCCCGTGCCCACCCCTGCTTCATAGGCAACTCCGTCTTCCTCATTCAGTCATCACCAGCAGAAGAAGAGAAACAACGAATGGAAAACTTGGAATCTCTATTACCAAACAAGTTCAATCTCTAATTCCCAAAAAGGGCAACAACAATCTATAAAATGACCTCATGCTCTCTCACCCCCTCGCGTTCGATCCATCTCGCCATCTTCACAATTGTTACGATCCCAGTAATTCCACACCCAAAAAATCACAAAAAATAGAAATTAACTTTGATTCATTTAACACTCAGACAAAGTAAAACAGGGATTTTCTCTTCACAGAGAGACTTTCTTCCTCTTCTTGCTACTTCTTTTCTTTCATTCATTTTCTTACAATTATATAGTGAAACCCTAATACATAAAGCTAGATAGATGGAAGGAGGAGACGACGCGTGCGTGATGATCGAGAGGCTCAAAATGGATCTGCTGTAACAACCTTGCTCTGCAACAACCTGCCCTGCTGTAACAACTTTTAACTATTTTTGGGATCACATGCTAACCGCGTGCAGTAACAACCCTTAACCGTTTCTTGCCGCATGGAGAGCCAGCTGCAAGTCGCGTGTTGGTCCACTTAAGTGATCACGTGCGAGGCATGCGTGGTAATCGAATTTGTGAATCCAAATTCCAGTTAGTTGATCACGTGCGTAACACGCATTTTAAGCGCAATTGTGAGTTCAATTTCTAGTTTTTTCCCACCAAAGCTTGAGTCCTCCTTTTTCATTTCGATTCGCGACATTACCCCCTTCTTGAGACCATCCTTGTCCTCAAGGATGAAAGGTTAGGAAGCGGGCGTGGAGAGTGGCCCAATCTTCCCAAGTGGCGTCAGCCGGTGAACCAGACGACCACTACACCAAGACTTGAGTGACTGGCTGGTTATGGCGAGGAACCAGACGTCTGTTCAAGATCGCCACTGGAACAGGGCGGAGTGAACCCTCAGAGTCGGTTGATGGTAGTGAGGAGGAGGTCCGTTGGTGTGAGCCCATGTGTTTCTTGAGCTGGGAAACGTGGAACACGTTGTGAATTAGGGAACCTTCAGGGAGTAGTAGATGGTAAGTGACCTGGCCGATCTTCTCCAACACTTGGTAAGGGCCAAAGAAACGGGATGCGAGCTTCAAATTACGGCGGAGTTGAATGGAGTTCTGTCGATACGGTTGTAATTTAAGATACACCCAGTCATCTTCGTTGAAAGAACGCTCAATGCGATGGCGATCTGCGAACCTTTTAATTCATTCCTGGGCTTTAGTTAGTCGTTCCTTGAGGATGCTCAACATATCCTCGCGTTCTCTGAGGTAATTTTGGACCTCAGCAACATCAATGGAGTCGATGGGTGGGAGAGCCAGAAGTGGTGGAGTATACCCATACAGAGCTTGGAATGGGGAAAGCTTTAAGCTCGAGTGGAACGTGGTATTGAACCAAAAATCTGCCAAGTATTACCATTGCGACCATTTGGAGGGAACTTGATTCGTCATACACCTGAGATAGGTTTCGAGGCAGGCATTGGTGTGCTCGGTCTGCCCGTAAGTCTGCTGGTGGTAAGCGGAGCTCATAGGTAAGGAGGTACCGAGTGCGGCGAAGAGTTGCTGCCAGAAGGTGCTAGTGAAGGTTTTGTCGCGATCGAAGACGATTGATTCCGGCAGACCATGTAGCTTGTAGACTATTTACAGGAAGGCTTGGGCTACGACGGGAGCTATGAATGGATGCGATAGAGCCAAGAAGTGGCTGTACTTGGTAAAGCGATCCACGACAACTAATATCACTGAGTGGCCGTGGGAGACAGGTAGGCCTTCGATGAAATCCATCGAAATGTGCTACCAAGCTCTTGCCGGTACTGGCAATGGTTGTAATAAGCCACCATATCCACTAAGGTCATGTTTGTTGCGCTGGCATACATCGCATTCAAGGATGAACTTGGTAAGGTCATGCTTCATGCCCGGCCAATAAAAGTGTTTCAAGAGGTGTTGGTACGATGCCATAATGCCCGAGTGACCACCAAAGTTCGAGCAATGAACTGAAGTCATGAGTTGGTGTCGCAGAGGTCCTGTGGAGCCGACATATATGTGAGACTGGAAACGCAGCAGGACTTGTTGGAATGAGCAATTTGGCACACTATCGCCTGACACTCGAAGTTTAGGCATGATTGAATCAGCCCATGCATCGCCAACATAACTGTTGGAGACTTCCTATAGCCACACTGGCGAACAAGTAGACAAGGCACAGTATTGGGAAGCAATCTCAGGGTGTCGCGAAAGGGCATCCGCTGCCTTGTTATCTGTCCCTTTGCGATATTGAATTGTATAGTCGTAACCGAGCAATTTAGAGAGCCACTTCTGTTGTGAAATGGTTGTCAATTTCTGGTCCAGAAAGTGCTTGATGGCTTGGTGATCAGTGAGAATGAGGAATTTGGGCCCAATTAGATATGGACGCCATTTTTGCACGGCAAGAACAATGGCAAGCAACTCCTTTTCGTAAGTGGACAGACCTGAGTTTCGAGGACCCAGTGACTTACTAAAATAGGTGATGAGGTGTTGGTCTTGACTTAAAACTGCGCCAATTCCATGGGTACTGGCATCAGCCTCTATGGTAAAAGGTTCCTTGAAGTTAGGTAGTTTAAGAACAGGTGTGGAGCAGAGAGCATATTTTAGTTGCTCAAATGCAGCACAGGCACTTTGTGTCCACTGGAACGAATCCTTTTTCAACATATATGTAAGAGGCTCTGCAATGGTGCCATAGTTACGCACAAATTTGCAGTAGTAGCCCGTTAACCCCAAGAATCCCCGAAGGAGTTTGACGGAGGTGAGTTGTGGCCAAGAGAGCATGGCGCTGATTTTGGATTGATCCACAGCAACACCTTCAGCAGTGATGACGTGACCGAGATACTCAATGGAGGGCTGGCCGAATGAACACTTAGAGAGCTTGGCGTGCAAAGAATGAGTGCGTAGGATGGAGAGTGTGAGTTGAAGTTGAACCAAGTGCTCTTCCAGGGAGCTACTGTAAATCAGAATGTCGTAAAAAAATGAGAATGAACTGCCTTAAATGAGGTTTTAAAATGGTATTCAAGAGTGTTTGGAATGTAGAGGGGGTGTTGGTGAGGCCGAAGGGCATCACGACGAATTCGTAGTGGCCATTGTGAGTGCGGAAGGTTGTTTTGTGGACATCGGGTGGGTGGACTAGGACTTGGTGGTAACTGGAACGGAGGTCGATTTGAGCCACCGGAGCTTGACCTTAAACAATTACCTTACACCCTCAGGTATGCATTTTCAGGTGATGAGTTGTCTAGACCAACATCTCTATGTGATTCATGTGATGAGCCTGTATCACCTGATATATCCATCGTCTCATCTACTTGCATCACATTCCCATTTATTAAGGCTACCTTCACCGATCCCTTGTGTTGTAGTGAGGATTTCAGTTTTCACCATCCTGCTGTGAAAATTATTCAATCTTCTGATTTGGAACCAGACATAGGATGTTCCCTTTTTGGAGCACGCAAGGATCATTTGTTGTGTATGACTACTGGTCACTTTTGGAATGTCCTCGTGTACTTGGTGCCCCATGTGATTGCTATATTTTGGTGGACTGATCCTCAACTGTTCAGGTTGTTGATATACGACCTTGGACTAAGTTTTTGTCATATTCTTCCTCTACATTTTGTTGATACACCATTTTTTTAGGAAGAATATTTGTCGGGCTGATGACGGTAAACCAAGCGCTCCTAGGAGGCAGCCTAGCTTTAGTTGTGTGTCTTTGCTGTTAGTCTGGATTGATTTTCGAGTACCCTATTTAGTTGTGTTTCACTCATACTCGTTAGCTCCGTAACAGTTTTGACTTCCACCTTCTTTTTTTGTTTTTTTTGTTTTCTTTGTTAGTGTCGAGTCTGCATTTTATCGATTTCTAATGAAAACTTCATGATTCTTATGTTTTTGAGCATCATTGACGGATGACTTCTTGGAAATTGGTAAAATCTTCACCGCAGTAATGCTGTTCTAACCTCCTCTCATGTACTTACTTCATTCATTTGTCAGAATTATTTTGTTAAACATTGAGGACAATGTTTGGATTAGGTTTGGGGGTAGGGTTCATGAGTTGTTGGTGAACTTTTCATTTTTTCGTAGTGTTTTCTTTTCTTATTCTTAAAAAAAAAATAAAAAAAAAATTAAAAAAAAATTGGTCTTTTGAGAAAATGGATTTTAAATGTTTTATACTCAAGAAAATGCAAGTCAACTTGACATATTGGTATATTGATAAAGACTGAAAGTTTAGTATGATCCTTAAGCTAGATCTGGTTCATAAGATTTTTCAACTCGATTATCTTTGCACCATGAGCCATGTTAGCATAACTTGAAGTTGATGAGTGAAATATATACTAGAAAACCTTAGATTAATAGTGGAGACTTAACCCTGAAAGTTTTGAGCCTTTCTATTTTTCTGAGGGTTATACATAAACTCTGATTTTTCTTGAGTCTACATTATCTCGTTGATGATCTCATTATTTTCATTCTTTTGATCAATTGCTTTGGAAATGACATAAAAATTGAATTATTACACTAGAACTTCTTGGCTTATTCAATTGAGATGTCATATACTGACCCGAACTTAGGAAATGATCTAGACATTTTTTCTTTAGACCATTAACTAGCCTTTTTAACTTACCCATAACATTAACTTTTTGTAGCCTTTTGACTAGCCTTTTAACTTACCCATAACATTAACTTTTTGTAGCTTTTTGAGCCATAGATTAACCTTTTATTTGTTAACCCATTAACCTTTACCCAATTTTTCTGGGAATGTGTACGGATGAATATACTTGGTGTAAAAAGGGCATGAAAGAGCAAAATATGAGATATTTCATAAATCCTCTATGAAAGAAAGAAAAAGAAAGAAAGAAAAGAAAAAGAAAGAAAGAAAAAGAAAGAAAAGAAAGCAGAAGAAGAATGTGAATGAGGATAAAGATGTGAGAATGAAGAAAAAATTGATGGTGCGCAACATTGATTTATTCTTGACAGCCCTAATTGTACGTATAATGGGTGTATACATTCTTAGAAATTTTTGTTAGAATCCTTTGACATCCCCCATTAACCATTACCCAAACCCCATTACAACCCAACAAAGTCCTAGTTGATCTTAGGTAAAGGTTGGTTATGTAGATGTGGAGATTTAATAACTAAGACCTATGGTGTTTGATTCAACATTTCCAAAAGTAATTGATATTCCTGTCCATGAGATCATGTTCATTCCATTCTTGAAAAGTCCGTTCTTCATATTATTATATGTGAGATGATTGTTTTCCATTATTTACACTTTTCCTCACATATAAACTGAGTGAAATACCAAATCTCTGAGTGCTTTATTGTGAGTGACATGAGAGGTTTGAAGTCAAAACAAACTTTCTACAGGAGATTTAGTCATTGTTTTACTCTGAAATGAAAAGTTATGTTGACAGTGCTATCCACACACACACATTGAGTTGAGGATGATTATGATTTTTTTCTAACCTTTGGAGAATATTAAATTATTTGGGGATTTGTTGATACACTAAAATGACACTATTTGTTTCCTGCATTTCTTGAAGTTTTAAAATGAATACTATTTGACCAAGTTTTGATTGAGTCATTAATGTTTGTGGGTAACATGTCTGGAAACTCTCACGAGACTATAACTCGTCCACTAGAGGTAATCTAGGGGTTTAAAGCCTTGTTGCACGTTTAAGGTAAGTGCAACCGATGATTCCTGCGAAAGTGAGTTAGGATTTTCTTTTTATTGTTTTGCTCGAGGACTAGCAAAATATAGGTTTGGGGGTATTTGATATTCACATAATTATTACAGAATATATCCCTTAATTTGTACATGTTAGTGTTTCGATTATTATATTTTATAGTAATTATTTCGTTTTAATATCTTTGCAGGAATTTGAGCTTAAACGATAAATCCATATTAAGCAGTCACAAACGACAATTAGGCAATTTCAATGGTGGTATCAAACAAAACACAAACCTACACCCAACACCTAACTCTTAACCTAAAATCCACAAACCTACACCCAACACCTAACTCTTAACCTAAAAATCCACAAACCTACACCCAACACCTAGCTCACAACCTAAAAATCCACAAACCTAAACCTTGAAACCTAATTCATAACCTAAACCCCATCCATAACCTAATCCATAACCTAAAACCAAACTCAATCCTACCCTCATTGATGAATCTACCCCTCATCTCATCCCTATTCATCTTGGCTATTTTCTATAAATAGAGGATAATGGGGTGAGAAAAGGGGGAGAAAAGAGAAGGGAAAAGAAGCAAATTAGGAAAAATCCAATCATCTTTCTCTCAAATTCACCACACCCTCACCACCACCACCTATCCCTCTTCCACTCACTCAGCAGTCACCTCTCCCACTCACTCACAGTCCCCTCGCCATCGCACCACCGCGCACCACCGTCACCACCGTGAAACAGGGGTGTGACAACCCTGTTTCACGTCCAATTTTTTACTCCACCACCACTCTCTGCTCCTCTCCCCTGTTCACCTCACCCTTGCCACCGCACGAGCTCCACCACCGCACGAAAATCCGCGACAGAACCACCGCAAAAAGCCGCGAAACAGAGCCGCACCGCGACTCTGTTTCGCCTCGCGACAGAGTCTGTTCCTCTCATTTCTCGGCCTCTCTTCGTCTCGAGCTTCTTCCTGACTCCCTCTCTCGCGACCACCGTAACGACCAGGCCAATCATCACCGCCACCACCTCGCGAAACAGCGCCACCACCATAAAACAGGGAGCTCCCTGTTTCATCTTCCTTCTCTGTTTTATTTCGGTTTTTAGCTGTTTCCTCACCCTCTATTTTCCTTTTTCAGGTTCTGGAGATGAATTGAGCCCGAGGACGATCACGGGGAGCGACGGACAGCGGCGGAGCGACCGCTGTCGCGCTGGAGAAGACGGTGGCGGGTCGGTGGCACTGTAGCGCGGGAATTTTAAATCTGGTTTTGATTTTTGGCTATTTGCACCCTCGTTTCTGTAAGAGTCACCACAAGCTGTTGGACCAGTTTTCTCGGGATTCGCGTCAGTGCAGAGATGAGTTGCGGCATACCACATCACGAGGAGATGACTACCACTACCATGGATAGCTAAACCCTTCGCCAAGGCTACGATGAAACCACAGGATTTCCTAGAGTTTGTGTATTTAAATTTATTATTTTCTTTATGCTTGAACGTTAAACATATTTGATTTATGATTTTTAATAAATTGCTTTCACCGATTATATCCTGATTAATTGTCTAGACTAGTCGGTAGTTAGAAGTACCCTTTGTTGAAATTCAAAAGCCTGATTTAATCAATTAATCCGAATCTGTGATTGTGTGTGCCGTAAGAAGACACGCAATGCTAGGGATTAGGATTAGTTAAAATAAATCTGTGATTGTGTGTGCCGTAAGAAGACACACAATTCTAGGAATTTATACCTATGCTTAAATCAATTGTGAACTTAGATTAATCTTTAGGTTAGTCATGTTAAATCTTGAAAACAGTATTTTTGATCACACAAATCTCAAAGAACCTGTGGTGGATTCAATGCCTTGGTTTCTCTTCTCATATTCTTTAAAACTTTTTATTTTGTTTTTAATTTGATTTTTATTTAGATATTTTAATTGCTGTAACCCCATTTCCTATAAATTAGTTTAATTAAATTCTAAAATTCAATTGCATCCACCTTCTTCGTGGGATCGACCCGTACTTGCCGTTGTCTACCAGTTAGGCACCGTGCACTTGCGGTTATTACAAGTGGGTTAAATTAACCTGTTAATTTAGGTTAGTTAAACCCGCATCAATTCTTGCCCACCCATGACAGCAGTGCACATGCCAAGAGTCATCTTAAATTCAGTTATAAATCGAATCACAGATAACTCCTTCCTTCTCAAACCCTAGCTTTGTAAATAGATTGGTTTGGACTTTTGTTTGGACAAAAATGGCTCGGATCTTTAATATGGGTTTGGGTTGGGCTTTGTTACTTTTACAAATATCGGGGCGGTCCGAGACTAAAGTTGTCAAAATCGGGATCGAGACTGGGATGAAAATGGGAAGAACCAATTGGTCCCGATTCGAACAGGATCATGACCATACCGCCGGTCCAAGTCGAACCAGTGCGAGATCGGGATTCTTGCCCTACACTAATCAGTATTTGGATTCAGTACCAATGTTGTAGAATCTGTACGCAACAATTCTAACCGGCCTGCAAAAAAGACTAGCAAACAAGGTTGGCTAGACTTACTCATCTGAATGCATTTTTAGATATTTGACCCAAGTGAGAGGGTTTTCTCGATATCATTGAATGCCTTCTATTCCAAGTTGCTAAAGAGACAGTTGAAGCAGTGATCATCAGAGAAGCATAAAACCTCCTGGCAGACCCATTTGACAATGATGGGATCCAAAGTCTTCTTCCCCTCCCATATTAGCCAACTGTGTACTGGACTGTACGTTGATGGTGGTACTGTGGTATGGCACGTGATGAAGAATCCGCAGGTACTAGTGTGACAAAGCCTTTTACCCCCTCCTTCCAAGATCAACGTTTTAAATCATTGGTGCCATTTTAGAATATTTCCCTAGATCTTTAAAATCGTCTTATACTTGCAACTTGATGTCAAGGCCTGAAAAAAATTGAAAGGTAAACTGAATCACAGACAATTTTGCACCAAATCTTATTTGAATTGGGTGAATAACCACTAATAGATGCAATCATAATAGTGTAACTTGAACTAAACTAGGTCTTGTCCTAGAATGAAGTTTGATTTTATGTCAACTTAGCAACAAAAATGCCATGCAAGTGTTGTGCACAGTTCAAAATCAAATTCATATTTCATTTACACCTGATATTTATCCATTTTTTTCAGTTCAGTATGGCATTCATCAACTACTATTTATACCGACTTATCTGATAGTTATCACATGTGTCAAGAACTGCAAGTGTCTAGTAATTAGCTCTTCTCGATAGCTCAAGCTTTTTTAGTAATAGCTGGCATTTGGAAGACTTGTTTTCCGCCAAGGACAACATACATTTTGAGTTAAAAGTATAGGGAAAAAAATACCTTCAAAATACCATATAATGTATAGTGTATATATATCTGAATGTGCATTCCATATATACAACATGTCTCAAGGGAGATTGATCTCTTTCATTTCTCCTTCATGTCACAAAGATAGGAATGAAGGGTAATTTACGTAGAGAGAGAGAGAGTGTGTGTGTGTGTGTCAACACTCTCACCAAAAACGCCAACGGTTTTCCGATTACCAACACCACCAAACAAAACCAACAACATACAATACAAAATAACGTACACACACAGAGACAACACTCATTTAATAAACAAGGGAAGAGACTAGTTGGAAAGTTGCAGTCCACACAAAACTTACAAATTTTATTTACAGCTGTATTGTGCACCCCCAACGTTATGGATTCAACACAAAAACGTATCAAAATCAAAAGGGAGAGAGATAAGAGAGAATCATCAAAACATCTCCCCCCCTTTCCACACTCGCACATTATCAACCCCAAAATTACAAGACTTGTTTATTTCCATTTTTACTTCACTCAAACTCTCTCATCTCTTATTTCAAATCAATCACTCTTCATCGCCATATGGTTTTGTTTTGTTTTGTTTTGGGTAAGGAAGTTTAACATAATTAGGTTTCACTAATGCTAAACCTACACACAACTCTACAAAACAAAGACAAATCTACATGGCCAATGTTATTAGCAAGATAGATAAAACCCAATAATACAGTAAAAACAACCCATTAATAACCCAAGTTCAATGTTCAAACAAAAGAAAAGGATAAAGCACCTTAAACACAAAATATATATTTTCTACTTTTTATTATTCTCTTCAATCTCCATCCAATCTCTATCCCTCTACTTAACCATCCAATATCATATCTATTATCTATCCATATTGACTTCCCTTTTTGTTCAAAACAAATATTTCAAGAATAAACATCCAACACTTGCACTAATAGATCATTAACAAATCACAGAAAAGAGGGGTAAAACCAAAACCATATGTTGTTTCAATCTTTTCTCTGCTTGCTTAACTTTGCAGATAAATTTGAGAGATAAAATAAGAGAGAAGAATAGTAAATAACACATACAAGGTTTGTTGAATCAAGAACTCTTTCTAGGTTGGCTCTTTCTTCTTCCTCCACTCCTTGCAGCAATCTCTTTTGGTTTCTCCTTTTCTTCTTTTTCTCCTTCTAACTTAGATGATGAAGTGGATCCTATTTTAGTCGCCTCTTCTTGCTCTCCCCCTGTTGTTTTCACCTTCTTTGATTCAATTTCAACTTCTTCTGCTTGCCTTTTCTCTTCATTTTTAGTATTTTGCACTACTACCTTTCTTGGCCTCCCTTTTTTTCTAGGAGGCTGAGTAGCCTGACTTGATGTTGTTCCTGCTGCTCCTTCTGATACTTCCTCCAACTTCTTCTTTAGTCTCTTCTTCTTACCCATCAGACTTTTCTTTTTTCTTCTCTAATCCAATCCAACTTTTTTATTTTGGCTTTGGGGGTCTTGTTTCAATCTAAAACTTCAAACAAACCACTTTTCAATCATACCCAAATCTTCAAAACTCCATCAAATGAATCTATCTTCCATCACCTAATCAATAAAAAAAAATAAGGAAAAAAAATCCCCAGGCTCTCTTGTCAATAAAAATTTCCTCTTTCTCTCTTGAGTCTCTGGAAAAAGATATAGAGAGATAGAAAGAGAAAAACAAATAAAGTGGGAGAAATGAAGAAAAAAATATTTTAGAAAAACAAGTGGGTTTTTATTTATCTATTTTTTGTATGGGAAAAATATAAAAGAAGAGTGAAAGCCTAGTGAGAAAAGAGTCCAAAATCTCAGAGGAGACGCACTGAGACCTGACAACGCTCTTGTCCTTTCGCCGATTACTTGCCAACTGTCCAGCTGTGAAAAACCCATCCATTTTTCTCTCGTGTTTTTTCCCATTCGAAATGCAAGAGGTAAAATTTTTCACGAGTAAGGCTACATGGCGAGGAAATGAGCGAGGAAACCAGCGAGGGGAGTGAGGTGGAGGGAGGGGAACCATTCACTCTCCTCGAGATGCGCATGTTGAATTTTCTTGCACGCATCCCGAGGGGAGTGAATGGTTCCCCTCCCTCCACCTCACTCCCCTCGCTCATTTCCTCGACATTTAGAATTCCCCAATTTTCATATGTTTGCTGAGCCCTTCTAGGAGGCGAGGGATGGGTGCCCTAGCCCCCTAGAATTAGCGATTTTTGCTCACATGACTCATAAGTCTAGATAAAATATTCTATAAAAATAGGTAGAGTTCCTGAAAATATTCTAAAAATATTGGGAGAGAACTTCTTTTTACCACTACTAGGGGTGAGGACGCAATTTACATGAGTGGATATTTAATATTTTTATTTTACTATAATATTAAAAATTATTATTAAATTTTTAAGTAAAAAAATGTCGATGGTAAAATGGAAAAACAAAAGTTAGTTTTAAGGGGTCTTTTTATAATTTATAGATAATATGAGGGCTTACGTATAATTTATCAATATTTAAGAGGGGCTGGTTTGGATTGTAAAAATTATGAAATGTGGAGGGAAAAATGGAAAATACAAATGTTAGATATAATGACATATTCATAATTTATAAATACTTGAAGAGCTTCAAATAAATTATGTTTGAGGCTTAAAATAATTAATGAACATTTGGAGGGCTGAGTTTGATTGTAAATAATTTGAATTTGAGATGACAAATTTGTAAAAAAATATAATAGTGTTTTTTCGCTTAAAGACATAAACACCCTTTGTCACTTTTACGACATTTTGATTTTTAATTGTAAAATATTATAAAAGTTAGAAGGCATTTTAGGCAACTGAAAAATCAGGTTGAAGACAATTCACTATTCATTTTATTGAATTGTCGTTATACTCTTCGGATGTAACACAAGTCTTTTTCCACAATAACTTATCCATTCCTATTTTTTCCACAGTAAAATTCTCAGCTTTCACAATTTGAGTAATTTTTTGCCAGTGCATGGATTTACTAAAAAAATGATAGAGCACTTTTGGTTGTAAAGTCTAATAATAAGAGCAACCACTATGCAACTTGGGCAGGTTAAGAGGATAATCAAGACTTAATTAAAAGCCTGGATATGTCAATGACTCGTTACTCACTCAATGAAAGCTTGAGCTTGAGCAATAATGACCCATGCCTAAAACCTAGTATGACTTCTCGAACTCGGGTTAGAACTCAAGTTGTCCAAATTTCCAAAGTTACTTCCATGATCATGTGTTTTGAGTGTTTAAAGCAAAACAACTACACTAGTAATTTGGTTTGCAAAGGTTTTACATTTAGGGGATGTTTGGTAAGCATTTTCCTTGTTGTGCAGATTTATGTTGTTTAGTTGTCTATTTACCGATCAGAAATCAATTCTTCATAACATTGTTTTGCCACTACTCATGGGAATCCAAGTCCAATTGGGAGGCCTCATAATCGAATTCACTGAAACGGTTTCAATTTCCATGTATATTTTTCGTGTAACCAGACAAACCCTAAATGATTTGAATTATTGTGTGATTGGTTTATATAGTGAGGACATATAGCTACAAAAATCAAGTCATTCTTATTTTGTGAATAATCGATTTTCTGTCAGTAATTAGACAATTAAACAACGAAAATATGCATAGTAAGGAAAATGGATTCCCCAAGGAAATGACTAACCAAACATTCCATTAAATAATTGATTACAAATTACTCTTTATAGATAATAGTTATAGTCAATCTGAATTCTTCAAGTTCCTCGAGATGCCAATGCTCTAGCCCAAGCCCAACCCAATTTTAATTGGGTTGCTTTCCCATAATTCTTGGGTCGTATCTTTTGGGTTGGGCTCAGTTTGGCTTGACTAATGTATTAAGGAAAGGAAGCCTAAAACCAACATCCACTAAGGATGCGTTTGGTACAAGGGAAACTTTTATCAGGAAAAATTGTCGAATGTGATAATGGGGTGGAAAGAAAATAAGAGCCAATGAAGAATATGAATTTTGTGATATTCTCTATCCACTTGATTCTTTTTATAAAATTGTGAAAAATGTTCTCTTAGAGGGAAGCAAAGAAAACGTTTGCCAAAATACTTCAAATCTTCAACCTCAGGATGGAGGGCTCCCCAGTTTTTCTCATCTCTTCTCATTTTTTTTTATAGTTTTTTCATGGAAAATTTTCTTTCAAACACATACGTGCTACAATAAGAAGCAAAGTTGTAAGGCAAAGCTAATTCAGAAAGATTGCCTTAGTTAGAATTGTTTTTTGCAACTCAGAAACATGAAGTTGAAATCGCTAGTAATTGCGAATTAGTATATCGTGTTGAATATGTACGTCGGCCATGTACACACCGCCCATCATACCCTAGGAATTGGTTTCGCCTAATGCATCAAACCAATGATTATCCATACACATCCCATCTCCAATGATATCCTTATCCTCGAAGTTAAATGGCTTGAGTTGAGGGCAAACATTTATATTTTTGGAATGAACTACTCAAATGATTGTTATTGGGAACTACCCACACAAGACATTCTTGCATTGAGGATAAAAGACCGGTCACACATTGAGTCCCCTTGTATAAGACTAGTGGAATACCCGTGCCGTTGGCACTATTGCAGATTTCATTCTACATTCATGGATGTTTCGAAAGAGACATGCACACAATATCATTATATCCAAAAAAAATGTCATTTTTTGAATAAAGTAATTTATCTGAACATGTCATAAGAAAATTCACATAAGTGACTATAATGACAATCAATGTCATGAACAATTAAAAAATCAAAATTTTGCTAGAGTTTCCTTAGTATTTTTCAATATTGAAACTTGTCTGAACCTGTCATAAAAAATTACAATGACAATCAATGCCATGAACACTATTGCAGATTTCATCCTACATTCACGAATGTTTCGAAAGAGACATGCACACAACATCATTATATCCAAAAAAATGTCATTTTTTGAATAAAGTAATTTATCTGAACATGTCATAAGAAAATTCACATAAGTGACTATAATGACAATCAATGTCATGAACAATTAAAAATTCAAAATTTCGACAAAGTTTCCTCTGTATTTTTCAATATTGAAACTTATCTGAACCTGTCATAAAAAATTACAATGGCAATCAATGCCATGAGCACTACATAATATATCCACACACCAAAATGATCATTTAATTATAAAAATATTCCAATATAAAACATTTAAGTACATCAAAGCTTTTTTTTCTTAAGGAGAACCTTGTCCAATTATGGTGGAAAAACTAAGCATTTTTCTTACAGTTCTTGTACGGCTGAAATGAGAATTTGATTGTATTTCCAAGCAAGTAAATCAAGATATCACCAAGTAAGCAAGCAAGCTGCCTGCAAACAACACCTCCCGTTCACATCCATTTCTAAAACACTCATTTCTAAAACCAAATATTAGGAAGTCATGATTAATGACAATAACATGAAATTAAAGCAAATTAAGCTAGCAAACAAACTGCCAGCAAGCAACACACTCCCATTCACAGCCATTTCTAAAACCAAATATTATGAAGTTGTGATTAATGACAATAACATGAAATTAAAGCAAATTAAGCTGGCAAGCAAGTTTTGTGAACAATAAAACTACTCTTTGAATTATAACAGACAACCATGCTATGGTCCATTGACCAAAATATTTGGTTGTTCGAGCTCTTGATAATTTTAGACAAACTATTGATCCCTCAAATATTCACTAAATCTATTTAACCCATTATCAAAGGCTCCAACTTTCATCAAGTTAGAGGTGTAAGAAGAACTAATCAAATCGATCTCAATTGGAAAAACAAAAATTTCTCAAACACAACACAACGAACGAATAGTTACAACTCAAACTCTAGAACAATCTCAAAAGCAATATAAATAACCAAATCTAACAAACCCCATAACTTAAAAAAACTCAAATAAAAGCAAAACAAAAAAGAAGGGATACCTGGACATGGCAATTGGATTGAAGGCTAAGAGAAGTGGTTCGCGCTAAAAAACGGTGGGGTGTGGATTGCGCTCTCCGGCATTATCACCATTTTTCATCCGTTGGCACTACATAAATCAGATTATTTTTCTTTTAGTTAAATTCGTGTAATGAACCCATCCGGCATAGCTACCGTGTAATGCCGTAGCATCCACTAAACTTTCAAAATGGTAGTATAGCTAGCTAGGATGAACCATATATGAGTTGAGATAACATTCCGAAAATAAAACAAAAAAATAAAAAAGGATACCACAAATTAGATAACAGAACCAACATACGACATTAGGAAATGGACCTTTTGATACCAGGTTCTGCATTTTCCTTTTTTTGTATATAAAAATTAAGTTGTTCATGCAAGAATCCGCCTTTACCGTTGTGGTAAGCTTTTGGACGCCAAGCCCTCCAGTCTTGGTATTTTTTTTATTTTATCCAAGGGGTTTTTTAATAGTAGCTGCAGCATGAGGAGCTGAAGGTGATGCAACGAAGCGGCTTGATTGATATACAACTTGGAACATACCCATATGGTCGTATCAAATAAGTCATCACTGAATAATCAAAAAATGGTTCAATTAACAATAAAGTACTTGATCAATCCTCACTACGCCAGTTGCTAGCCATCAATGCCAGTTGCTACTTCAATTAGCAACCTTTTTCCAGTTATACCCAAAAAGAAAATTATCCCAAATTGGTGTATAAAGGAACTGACCTTTGTCAACAGGATAGCCATCAATGCCAGTTGCTACTTCAGAGGTGAGTTCATGCATGACACTGATTAAGTCAAGGGTTTTGAACACTACGCCTTGGAGTTGAGGTCTCCAAGTTTCTTTTTCCCTAGCAATATTCGCAAAATGGTTCATAATGTAAGCTATCGCTGCATCTTCTAACTCCACCCTGTTTTCAAATCTGAGGCTCTAATATTGTTGTTGATCCTTATGGTTGATAATGATGAGGCAGAGTTTGGTGCACATGTCACCCTGTTTCCCCTATTGTAATCCAGCCTTTCTCTTCTAACAAATAAATTTCATTTTCAGTAACTTAGTAAGCTCAATTATGCTCTTAGTTCTAATCTCCATTCATTTTGAGTTAATTATCTAGCCTCTTCAATAAGATCTAACCAACAATGCTCATTTGTTTGTTCTCAATAAGGTTGTTGAGCTGACCAAAGCGCTGCCTATTCCATTCTTTGCAACAATTTTTGAGGAGCTTGAGCTTGTTTCCAAAGAAACAAAGCAAGGTGCCCATCATATTGAAGCTCTTTCCAATTGATCTCAAACATTTTGTAGAATCTTTATCTTCAAACCATATTGTTCCAGTCAGAAAGGTCTAGGGCCTAAGGCAGGGGTTGTTGATTGGATGCTCCAAAAGGATTACATGATGAACAGATCCAACAGCAGGAAGGAGGAAATCTTGGAAGGAACCAAATATTCAATCCAGTCTACAGAGAGTGGGGGAGAGTTTGTGATTGGACCAAGTAAATCTACCACCCCCGAGGACAAAATCAGCTAAAAAAAAGATACTGGAAATCTTTGATGTGAGCAGTTATACTTCCAGCAATGTTTTTCTCATCTACAGAGTACATTGTACTTTAGAATAGAGAGAAAAGAAGTTGGCACTGCTACAGAGTACATTGTACTTTAAAGGAATTGTTGAATAATCGCAATTGGGTTTTTCTTTCATTTAAAAAAAACACTTACAATAAATGAGTACAAAGAGTAAATTTCAACAGAGTAAAGAGATTTCAACACCACCACAATGTTTGAGATAAGTTCAACAAAGTAAAGATTTTTCAACAGATATATGACAAAGAATTCAGTCAAAAAAATAGTGGTTTGAACACAATGCTCAACACCACAAAAATGTCATCAAGCTCATGCTTCAAACGGTTAAAACAAACACATTCAAACGATAAACCCAAACGGTTAAAACAAAATCTCATGCTCCACATAGGAAAAATCTCACATAAGCAAGTATCACATCAACCAAAATTGGAAATACCCAAAAATTATATTTTGAGACTTCTTCAAAACAGTGGCATAATTGTATCCACCTACCACAACATTCATGCTGTGTGACACTTGAGATTTTATTTTGAGGATTTCATTCTATGATACTAATTTGACGTTGTTGCATATTTCCATTTTTTCCTTCCATAATCGAATTTTCTTCATGGAATATATGATCTCAATTATATATAGCTTATCAATAAGTGTTTGACACAATATAGGAGGTCCTATCCTATTCACCACATCACTTGGCATTTTTTTCAAAACTAAGCATATTGTAGCACTGGGTACCCAAATCCATATTTGGGGTTGTGTTGAATCTGACACTCCACACTGGAGTCATATTCAAGCACTCGAATTAGTGTCCACTTCAACATACCAATGAATCATTTCTGGCTACATAATTCATGATTAGCTTAAAACTTACCTTGGCCGAGATGACAAAGACAATTGAGGTTCAGGTGAGGGGGACTTCGACATCTGAACAAATAATTATCCACTCTAGCACTCACCCACTCAACCCTAGCATCAAGTGTCCCAAAATATCGCTACTGAACTCCGAGTACACCACGATCTACTACTGGATCAGCAATGAAAAGGATGTCATAAAGTAGCACACTTTCATTCAATCAGACCCAACATTTTCCATAATTGGAATAAATAAAAGAGTTATCAACATTGAGATATATGTCTAATGATGCAAACTCTTTAGTAATCACACTCCAATTGTACCACCAAACCCTTACAACCTCAACCTACATTTTACCTTAGAAACACAATAGAAACACTGTTCATGAACTATGAGAATCTCAAAACTAAACCCATTACTTAAAGAACATAGCATACAATGTCTTTCATGCATAATCTTCTTAGCAACAGAGCAATCATTATCAATAGAAAACAAAATGGATACCAACTAACAAAAAAATGATGAGTATGAGATAGGACTCACAGAAAGAACACACTTTCATTCAATCAGACCCAACATTTTCCATAATTGGAATAAATAAAAGAGGTATCAACATTGAGATATATGTGTCTAATGATGCAAACTCTTTAGTAATCACACTCCAATTGTACCACCAAACCCTTACAACCTCAACCTACATTTTACCTTAGAAACACAATATAAAGGTTTCATATCCATCCCACTGTTTAACAACAAAACCCAATTTTTCTCCATTAAATGCCATAAAACAGTAAGCAAAACAGTATGATGACATCAAATTGAGTGAAGAAATGAGACTTACCAGATACAACGCAAATGCCAAAGAGACCCTTTTATCAAATCATTCCAAAATTTCACCACCACCTCCTCTTCCTCTTCAGTCCCAAAACCATCATCCTTTCAATTCCACTACATTCAACACAAATCCGGAGGAGGGAGGAGTCATTCCACAATAAAGCTCCCAACTTTAACCCCCCCCCCCCCCCAACTGTTTTTACTTCAATCAAAACAAACACACAACCTTAAATCAACACAAAGATCCATATCTATTCAGAATTCCAACCAAAACAGTATAAAAATTGATCAATCAGCAGAACTAACAAAAGGGGCTCGAGGAAACATTGATTAGAAATACTTTGATCACTTTGCCTCATTCAATTATATAAATGGCAGAGAATGGAGTTAGGTGAAGATTAGGCTTTAATTAATGACAAACTACAGATGGTGTCTCACATTGCAATATTCTTGATTAGTAGTAACCCTCATTGGTGCTCCCTTTAGTTAAGTTTCACAATATACTAATCAGGATTTGTCTAATTCCTAATCCTAAATCCCCCATCTCATCGGAGTGTACATGCAATGGTGAAGTATCAACATCATTTAGTTTCGTTTTTAGAAATTCCCAATCATTCTCCTATTAGTATTTGATTGTGTCGCCCACGGTGACTAAAGCCAGGAAATCTAACAGTTTCTGGAGATAAAATTTCTCTTCGTGATGCAAACAAATAATCAGAAAAACTTGTCAGATCATCCTGATTGCAGAACCTGGTTCCCTAGCCTCAATCGTACAATTATTCAATTCCTTTAAGTACAACCAATACACTGACTGAAATTGTTAATTGAAGATGAAACTATTAAGCTAACTAACTATACAATGGTTTGAAAGATGAGGTAATTATTTATGCAATGATGTATACACATGAGATACATAAAGATTGGAAGTAAGGGAAAATATAGACAGATGATTTCCAGTACTTTTAAATTACTCAAGCTAAGAACTAAAACATATAGAGGTAGTGTTCGATGTAATTACTCAAGCTAACAAATTTTGGAAGAAAGATAGAAAACGATATAAAGGAGAAAGCAAGAGAGTGACTGACCTGAAGAAGAGGCAGCAGAAGAAGCATGATCACATCTTGCTGGTCTTCCTCTTCTAACCAAGCAATTTCCCATTTAGAACTTGCTGCACCATCAATTGCTGCACCCAATTAGAAAACCCACAACAACAACAACAACAATATAAGTTTACGAAGAAGAATAAGAACTTTATCAAACTAATTTGCATCTTCTGCTGATTGTTAGAAAACCATTTTGCTCTGGATGGAAACCGTAATTCGATGTTAGAAAACCATTTTGCTGATTGTTAGAAAACCATCTTCTCTAAATAAACAAACTATTTAAACAACCCGTAATTCGATGAAATCTCCGAACACCCAAAAGTAAAAAAGTACAAAAAAAAATTCAAAATATCCAGATCAAACTACAAAAATCCATAAAACAACAAACCCAATGGAAAATTTTCACATAGCTCGTCAATCTAACAAACATTTCTAGCATAACCCATCGTTTAGAACTTCAGATCTTGAAGTAAATCAAAGCTCTTATGGATTTCTGAGTGAAGGGAAAAAGCGCTCCTGAAACAAAAAAAAAAAAAAAAAAAAGAACTTCAGATCTTGAGAAGAAGAAGAGGAGGAGATGTAGAGGAAGAGGAATCTTACCTTCTTCTTTTTTCGTCCTTCTTCTTTTCTGCTTGGTGGGAGGGGTTTGGTTAGAGGAAGAGAAGGGAAAGGAGAGAGTGAGGAAACAATCGGCTCCTGAAACAAAAAAAAAAACAAAAAAAAAGAACTTCAGATCTTGAGAAGAAGAAGAGGAGGAGATGTAGAGGAAGAGGAGATCTTACCTTCTTCTTCTTTCATCCTTCTTCTTTTCTGCTTGGTGGGAGGGGTTTGGGTAGAGCAAGAGAGGGGAAAGGAGAGAGTGAGGAAATAATCGGCTCCTGAAAAAAAAAAAAAAAAAAAACTTCAGATCTTGAGAAGAAGAAGAGGAGGAGATGTAGAGGAAGAGAACATCTTACCTTCTTCTTCTTTCGTCCTTCTTCTTTGATGCTTGGTGGGAGGGGTTTGGGTAGAGCAAGAGAGGGGAAAGGAGAGGGAGACGAAACCTATCGGGAGTTTGTTTTTGTTCCTTAACTTATGCCATAAACACAATTGTTGCCACGTAGGACAAACACACCCATTTTACTGTTCATGAACAGTGAAAAAACCAATGTGAAATGTCATGAGAAAGGGCATTAGGAACATGATGTCATATGATAGATGTTCTTTTAACAATTTATAAGTTATAGCTCTAAGTAAACTATTGAACACCAATCTAAACATAATGAGAAAGGGCATTAGGAACATGATGTCATATGTGATACATGGCAAGATCTGAGATATTTGTAATTGAAATGTAAATTTTTCATCTCCCTTTTATATTTTGACTTGCCCATAAATACCAAATACGATTTGAGGTGAGACAAGAACTTTCATATTAGTTTTCTCTTTGGAATGCATTACATTTCCTTCAATGCACCATTACTTTTCCCTTGAGTTATTGTCACTTGACCCCCACAATCATTTTGCACCCAAGTATACAACTTCAAACTTTTCTCCCTTCCCTTCATTGATAAAGAGACTTACCTTTGCACCCAATAGAAATGTCGGAGGTAATCACTTTCATTCTAATCTCCCAAAACCTTATCCACCATAAACTCAACACAATTAAAAATAGATCATTCAAAAGGCAAGGTTTTTCAATATAACAATATCTTTGATGCTTTTATAAAGAAGTTATAAAGACCAATTTAACGTATTTTGAAATTGATTGGCGATTTCACATTTTATTCTTAACGAAAATGATTTCACGTTTAATCACCAAAGTGATTCTGCCACCAATACCGCTACATCTACATGAGACAACTAGGCCCGACAATTCAAGCCAAACCTATCAACACTACCCTAAACCGGCTAATTGTTAACGGGTTCATGCTAGGAGACAGGTTGAACCACCAACCTATTTTACTAAATAAGTCATGCTAAAGTTGACCTTTTTTCTAAACCAATCTAACTTGTATCATTCCGTTTCAAGTTGGTCCATTAGTTTTCATGTCATCATGGTAAACGGGTTGACATATTTTGGCTTGTGTCAACCCATTTTATGACATCCGTAATCATGTTTTTTTTTCTTTAGACAATGACTAAAACTGGTCCTACACATTCTCGTGTATGACACTTCGACTCGCCAACCTGCAATAAACACGATCCATTGCGACCAAAAGCTCTGTAGGTTGATGCGTGCATCATAATTTGCATTTCCCCATCCTTGATCAGCTCCATCCACAGATCCACTCCAAGTGGAAAGTTAGGAGGAAATGGTAGGGCAACCCTATGTTTTTAGGAAAAATTCTAATTGTCGAGGGAAATGGCGAGGAAAACAGCGAGGGGTGGAGGGAGTCGTCCATCTTCCTCGAGATGCGCACTTAAACCCCCGGGATACATGCATTGAAAAGTCAAGCACGCATCCCTAAGGGAATGGACGGCTCCCCCTCCCCCCCTGTGGGGTCCCTCGCTGTTTTCCTCGACACTTAGACGGGTTCTGTTTTTAGTGTTACTTTTCCTTGGCTAACCCACCAAAATGCTCTCTAGTCGATTTGTCTTTCAAGATGGATAGATGGCACCGCCAACTCACTCTTTGACTGGTAAATTACAATCTTGGACCCACGTAGACACATCTTTCCCCATCAATTCATCCACATCTTGGAAGATCTATCGCATCGACAAGAATCGTCCTTGTCGGTTTCGCCTGTCCACCACCATCAATACAAAAAAAAAAAATGAATTCAAGCCCAATTTTACTTCAAAATATTTGGTTCCTAGCTAGCTTTGTTATTAACATGCAAATGACTTCTTGTGTTGCTTCAATTTTAATTTTTGATTTGGTTTTCATTTTCAAGGATATGCATTGGTTCTTTTGTTCAATAGAAAAAGAAACCTAGAAGGGTATTCATCATTCATCCAACTCTATAGTTGGATTTGAAAGGTAATGTACAATTTATATACCCACTAGAATATGCCCCGTGCCGTTAGCATTCCACGTAATTTTATTTTTTCTAAATATTTTGTATTGAACATCTCCCCATTTTCGCTCTCAATTAGTATTGAACTGTAAGCCTATTTTAAGGTAAATATATATATATTATAAATTCTAGGGTTTAGACTCAGTCAAATTTGAATCTGTTCTCCCCCAATCTTTGAATTCGCCAAAACATAAAGTTTATGATTTTTGTTAAAATTTGCATTAAGATACCTAAATCATTTTTTTGTATGATTGGCCCGTCTCATTGCTTTTAAAAATATTAAAGACGTGAAGTATATTATACGTTTTTTTATTATACGATATATATTTTAAATTTTAGCCTTTGTATTGCAACGATACTAAGTTTACCAAAATCCGACAATGATTTAGATAGTTATGATAAGTTTCATTTTGCTAAAAGAAAAACACATTATTTTCTCTCTCCGCCACATATACATTCCACTAGGGGTGGGCATCCCATCCAGCGATCTTGATTCTGTCCCGATTTTTTTGGATCCTTTTGAGATTGATCAAATTCATCCCGATCTCGTCCCGTCCCGATCTAGAGTGGGATGGGATCGAGATGGAGATTTTCGATCCCGCCTATCTCGTCCCATCCCAAATTTATTTATTTAATATTTATTATTATTAATTTTAATCAAAATACTCTCCTAAATTAAAGTTTAAGATGTGTTGAAATTAAATCAATGTAAGATGAAATTCTCTATGAAATCTAAATGAATTGAATCATTCATTCTAAATGAAATTTAATATTTATTTACCTTACAAAAAAAAGTTTAATATTTATTTATTTAATATCTATTATTATTTATGATGTAAGTTATATGTATATAAATTTGACATTATTGGTGTGTGAGTAATGTGAGATAAAACTATTTTTGTTATTTTTTATTGGAGGACTATTTAGTACGTGTTCATCTCATCCCGTCCCGATCCCGTTTGAGATGGGACGAGGTCGGGATGAGGTCTATCCCGTTCCGTCCCAATCCCAAATGAACGGGATGGGATAGGGATTGGTCCATCTCGTCCCATTCGGTCCCATGCCCACCCCTATATTCCACCAACTTTTTTCAAAAATTTTCTTTATTTTTGTCATTCTACATGTTTTATATTTACAAATATGATATCAAAGGAAATGAATCTCAACCCTCAAATTTAATGTATTTCCTAACTTTCAATCTTAACCATCTTTTATCTCTGATCCTTTTGATTTGACTTTGTCCCAGTGAGTAATGAATAGTAAAACACACTCTAAATTGTAATATAGATATATCTAGATTTTGGTTCTTTTAGAAAGAAATAAATTAACAACCATTAGCCAAAAGTCTAAAACAATTGGGGTGATATGTAATGCACCCACTGATTCTGAAGTTCCCTAGAAGACTCGAAAATCACAATTTGATTTCAATTAGGCAAACCTAGCCAATACGCAAAAGGAACGAGATCATAGTCCCCTCATGATGAGAGCACCATGTTTAAGTCAGCTGGGTCCATTGTGAAATAATTTGATGGTTTAGTTTTCCGATTCGACTCTGAGCGTCCACTGTTCATCTTCTCCAACTCAACTATCTTCATCACTTTCACACTTTTTTCAACTTCTCATCCGATGTTCATCATAATCTTTATTTTCTACCTTAATTTATCTCCTTCGCAGTCTCTCTCGCTCACCCTGAATTTCTCTCTCTAAATTTTTTATTTTATTTTTTATGTAATTCTCCAATGGAGGATGAAGTGAACTCTTAAATGGATTTCAAAATTTTGAAAATCCTGATTTCTATGAAAAATATCATTTTTTAACAACATACATTTAAGTGTTAATTTCGGTCAATTTTAGGTGTATCGATACATGATCTGAATTTGAATCTAAATCTGATTTAATTTCTTAGATTCTAAAAGTTTTGCCTCATAGCCTAGAAATTCTTGTTATGTGTAGTTTCTAGAACACTAAATGGTTATTATTTTGTGCTTTGTAGGAAAAGTTATGATTCTATTAGTAACAAGGTTTCAAATGATAATGTTTGTGAATGCGTTAACTTTGAAGTTAAAATTGATTTGTTTGGGAGCACTCTAATGTGTTTGTTATATATGGTTAGAAGTGTTATCGACTCTTTTTTTAGAATGTTAAACGTTTTTTTTACTTGGAGTTTTGAAGAAATAGTTATGAATTTTTTTAATAGGGTGTCAATTGATAATTTTGTGAATATGTTAATTTTGAAGTCAAAAAGATATTTATGTAGCACTCCAATGTGTTTGCCAAATATGGTTAGAGGCATTATTGAGTCTAGTTTCTAGAACATTTTTTTTATTTGGAGCTTTGAAGGAAAAGTTATGATTTTATTTGTAACAGTGTATCAATCTCATAATGTTGATGAATGTATTAACTTTGAAGTCAAAATTGATTTATTTCAAAGCACTCCAACGTGCTTGTCATATATGGCTGAAAGTGTTATCTAGCATAGTTTCTATAACATTATATTGTTTTATATTTGGAGTTTCAAAAAAAAAAAAAGTATTCGTAACTAAGTGTCATTCTGATAATGCTTGTGAATGTGTCAACTTTGAACTCAAGACTTATTTAATTCGAAGCATTCCAATGTGTTTGCCACATATGGGTAGAAGCATTATTGAGTCTAGTTTCTAGAACACCAAACGGTTTAATATTTGGAGCTTCAAAGAAAAATTTATGATCTTATTTATAAAAGGTGTAAATCTGATTTGCAGCTTCATAAAAAAATTTTTAAAAAAAAAAAGCAGGTTTTTTTGTGATGGCCTGGATCGGATTTGAAAATTGAACAATTCAAAGAGAGTCTTGATTTGCATGGTTCAATTTTGGAAATCGAACAATTCAAAGAGAGACTTGGTTATTAAAACGAAAATATGATTTAATGACCAATTTTTAAAACCGACTCAAAGATAGCAAAAAAAAAAAAAAAAAGGTATATTCGGTTCTAAATACCAAACTAATTCATTGTATACTCTCTTTTGTATAAGCGAGCCTCTCTAAAGAGTTTTTTGTTTGATAAACTGATTCTCAGGGCAAAAAAATTAATTTTTCAAATACCCATTTTAGATCAAGAAATTCTATATTTTGTGGTTTGCCCTACTTGGTTTTTTAACAAACATGGGATTTGAGAATCAGTTTTTTAGAACTAGCTAATAATGCCAAAAATATGGTTTTATTATGTTCTAAATTATGACTTTGAAGCAATTAGAGTTGATTTGTTGAAATCACGTCTTTTATTGTTGACATCGATTTTGAAAAACTACTCTATAGAAATGTTTTTGATTTATTTTTCAAGGCTTGTTTCAAATGACTCCATAATCTGTAATGAAAGTTTGCTTATGGCTTCACAATAGCCTTTGTATACTTTAATTCATGCTGAAAAACAGAGACATCAGATACTAGGACTTGTTGAGGTTCATCAATAGCTATTATTGGTATGAAGAGAGTGTGAGACAAGGAGAAGGACCCAAATTTGTTTGGTTGGCTCCCAATGTGTTGAGAAGAGTCAGACAATGACTCAAAGTCCCACACAAACAATGACTAAGAACGTGTGAATAAGGCAGTGAACATGGTGTGAAACAGGTTGCAAGTATGGCGAGAATCGGTGTGTGTGCAGCGTGAAATAGTAGCCAAGTAGAAGGATTGAAATCGGGTGTTCTTCATTTGCGTAGTTTCGTCAAATCTTTGGGGCTCCTTTTGGGTTCTACTTTGATTGAGAAGAAACTCTTGTTGCTTGGTGGTATTATTGGCTTGAGATTGGGTAATAATCTCAAGGATCGCTGCTTGGCAACGTTATAATATTCAATGCTGGTGCGATCATATCAATAAGATAGTTACAAAGTCGTCATCTGTGGAGTAGGCAAAGCCAAACCACGTAAATCCTGGTATGATCTTTATTTTTCTACACAATTCCATATTGTTTGTTGTTTGCTTATTACTTGCATAGCATTTTTAGTCATTCACTTTCACCAATTAGGTCTTGGCCTTGTGTTTAGTTTACTTGCAGCAGTTGGCTTTGAGTTGATTGTTTTAGGTATATACCACGGAGAGAAATGTGAGAAGTGTTGGAAAGGTGAAGTTATTTTGAAATGGGTTTGACGAAAACTTCACAAATTAAAGGATTTTGAGAGATAAATGAGCTCAAAGCTTCATGTACCTAAAAGTTCATAAATTAAAATTATGTGGAAAATGCTCAATCTGATGGATTATTAATAATATCATGTACTAACCTTTCAACTGAGTGCATCCACCAAAATAAAATTGGACCACACAAGTCAATCTCTTTAACAAGATGAACTATTTGATGCACTATGATGGAAAACACTTCTCGAGCAAGCATAGTGTTACCATGATATCATTTTGAATTTCAGGCACTTTTCGTCCATCTACTACTTTGCGCAAACTTCATTGAAGAAAAACATAATCTAATAATGGCATTCCTCATCACATGATCTGGCAACAATGATCATATTGCTAGCATGTGACAATCACGAGACTTGAGTCCATATGGTTTTAAATCTCGCATCGAGACTCCAGGGGTGGATCTACAGCTTGGATAAGGGGGTCAATTGACCCCCTTAGGTTTTGAAAAAAAATCTATCAGAGCATATACAATTTCAATCTTGCCCCCCCCCTTTAAAAATTTAATCTTGCTCCCCTTATAAAACCAAGAATTACAATAACAGATCACGTATCACAATTGAACGAAAAAATTGAGTCGCCGCCTCAAATTTACTCCTCCACGCCTTCGGTCCTCAACAATAGCTTCTTCTCCATCCCTGCAAAACAAGGTGAGTTTGTTTGATTATGGGTTCTAAATGAAATCAACATGACAAGTAGACAACAACAAAATCACCTTAAGCTTTAACATCTCTTCCTACCTTGGTCTATGTCTCCCTCTTTGGTGATCCAAAATTGAAACAACGAATCAACTTTGAGAGATCAGAGCAAGATCAGAGAGATCAAAGAGATCAGAGATATCTAATCAGAAACTCGATCTCTCTATGATGAAACCAAGCTCGATCTCTCCTAGATCAGCCTCAAAGTCTGATGAAACAAACTCAAAATCTCTGATAAAAACTCGATCTCTCTGAGTCTCTGATGAAAACAAACTCGATATCTCGATCTCACTGAGTCTGATGTAACAAACTCGATCTCAGTCTGAAGAAAACAAACTTGATCTCTCAATCTCTCTGAATCTGATGAAAGCAAACTCGAACAAACTCCTCGATCTCTCTGAATCTGATGAAAGCAAACTCAGAGATGAAGAGTGTGCTTGACTGAGATGAAGAGTGAGTTTAAGTGAGTTGAAGAGTCTCCTGCTTTGAGCTTTCTCAGAGATGAAGAGTGAGTTTGAGTGAGATGAAAAGAGTCCCCTGCTTTGAGCTTTCTCAGAGACGAAGTTGGGTGAGATGAAGAGTCCCCTGCTTTGAGCTTTCTCAGAGATGAAGAGTGAGTTTGAGTGAGATGAAGAGTCCCCTGCTTTGAGCTTTCTGAGTCCTCAGAGTTTGAGCTTTCTGAGAGAGCTTTTTCAGATATGAAGAGTGAGGCTTGAGTAAGATGAAGAGTGAAGTGAGGCTTAGGTGTGGGTTTGGTTTGGCCGTATGGGGTTTGGCTTGATAAAAAAAGAGAAATGAGAGAGAGATGAATGAAAGGACCGTTATATTAAAATTTATTCAAAATATTATTCTAATCAATCAAAGAAAGGGGTAATTTCATTTCTTTTGTTCCATATTTGTTTAAGCTTTAATGACGTATTTCATGTTTGTTTAAGCATCCAATTTATTATCTTATCTTTATAAAGGGGAATTTCATATTTGATTTTTAATTTAATTTGTTTATTTGTTTAGGCTTTGACAAAGTGGGGATTTGATCCTTAAAGCTTAAGTGAGTATTTAATTTCATCTGCTGAAAAGGCCATTATCTCAAGTTCTTGATATTTGGTAAGGTTTTTTCTCTTTCATGTATTAATTATTGATTTACATTACAAATTTGAGAATTTGGGATAGCATTTTTTAATATGAATATTGGGATTGTTTGTTGTTTTTGTGTAGTTAAATATTTGTGCACTTGTGCTGACGAGTGATGGATAGATAATTTAAAAGAATAAATGATGTGAGTTCTAGTTCTACTGCTCAGGCTGTCACTGATAGGTCTGATAAGGAGCTTCCTAGTTCCGCCAAAAGAAGTTGTATTGAGACTAAGTTTGATAAAAAAAAAAACTCTTCCAGCAGATTCTGGATTACGTAAGTCAATCAAGGAGTATCATCCCAACATAATCTATTGTTCATCTACATTGACTCATTATGTATCTTTCTCTTGTAACAGTTTTAAAACTCTATTTTAATCATATTTATCTATTTATTTTAGGAATTAAATTATCTATAATTTTTTTGCCCCCCTTTGTCTGCAATCCTAGATCTGCCCCTGCGAGACTCGATTTATGAAGTTTGAAGAGTACCCATTTGGGACCTAAAGGTCAAGAAGTGTTTGACACACCTCTCATCTCTAAAAAGTGTATAACATGCTGGTGGTAGGTAGGTTCTTTTTTAGTGTTACTTGGAGATAATTCTTTTCTCAATCACATATCTTCAAAGACAAGATGATTGTTAATTCCATCTTTTACCTTTCCTGATATGTTAAGTAAAGTCCAAATAATGTTATCACACACGCTTTCTCAATGTGCATGACATTTAGGGTATGTCGTACAAATAAATGTCTCCAGTACTCCAACTTAAATAATACTGACTTCTTCTTCCAATAGCTTGTATCATCATCCTCATCCTCATTTGATTAACCTCTCTCATGTTTTCTTCTTGTTTTTTTTCATACTCAAAGTTTTCTTACCCCATTGAATATTGATCTCTTCAACCTTTCTTAATACCTCTTCGCCACGACATGGTTTAGATTGATACCCAAATTCTTGCTCCCTATTAAATGTTTTTTTTGGCATTCAAAATGGATGATCACGGGGAAGTAATTTTATATGCCCTTTATTGATATTTTTCTTACTATAGTTCAATCAAATAAAATAAGTACCTTCAATGAAAATTAGACAACTTTATAACATTTAACACGATAACCTGCCAAATAGCGATATGCAGGAAAATCATTGATTGTCCACAACAAGTTTGCCTTTAAGGTAAAATATCATTTCTTATAGCCATCATAAACATCAAGAGATCTATTAAGAGATAGATTAATCCAAGAAAAAATCTTAACAATTACATCAAGGTTTCGTTTGGTACACTGTAATGCATTATGAAAATTGATGCATATGCATTAGTTTGCATTGCCTTAGTTTGCATTACATTAATTTGGAACATTACTTTACGAGTGCTTGGAAGTAACTAAGGAAAACCGGTGCAAATTAGATAAGTGATTGTAGGTGGCATTGGTGATTGTAGTAGTAATTGTTGTAAAGTCATGGTGGTGGCGGTCATAATGGTGGTGATGGTTGCAATGGCTATTGCGGTTGTAGCAGTGGTAGTAGTGAAGGTGGTGGTGGTTGTGGTGATTATAGTGGTGGTTATGTTGTGGTGGTTGTGGTGAGTGTGATATGGTAGCGGTGATCGTGGAGTTGGTGGTGGCAGTGGCTATGGTGGTGGTAGTTGTGATGGTTCTGTTATGATGGCGATGGTGGTGGTAGTAGTGGTGGCTACGGTGGTAGTGGTAGTGGCAATGGAAATGGCGGTGGTTGTTATGTTATGGTGGTTGTGATGGTAGCGCGTGACGACAACGATTATGGTGGTAATAGTGAGGTGGTGTTGGTTGTGGTGATTATGCTATGATAGTTGTGGTGGTGGTTGTTATGTTGTGGTGATCGCGATGGTGGTGCGCTACGACACCGATTATGGTGGCAATAGTAAGGTGGTGTTGGTTGTGGTGATTATGTTATAATAGTGGTGGTGGTCGCGGAGGTGGTAGTGGCGTGGTGGTGGTGGTGTTGGTGGCTGTGATGGTAATGGTATGGTTGATTACGCCCAAACAATACACGCGGTCAATTGCAGTAAAGAATGGGGTGTCGATCCCACGAGGAAAAAACAATCTACAAAACAAGGTTAAGGAAAACAAACTATGCAAAACTAAAGTTAAGAAATTCTAACAAATTTAAAATATGAAATTGAATTTAATTTAATGAAAATTAAGTTTGGAGAAATCACAAGGTCCCAAGAATCCCTCCTAGACTTCACGCGCCAACTAGTATTGATTCGCTATGATGACTCAATTGCGCGTTTCACATCCCAAACGACGTAATCGGAAAAATAATCTTTTATGCATTAATATACCCTAATGTAAATGAATTTTAGATCTCACTTCTTCTAAGAAAACACAAAGGTCTGTCATATGTGATATCCTAAACTTACGATATATCCGGAGACAATATTGTAATAAATGACAATCACATATAACTAACCTACCGGAATCAATTAATTCTTAAACATTCCACACATAAGAAAAGCATGACTAAGCTTATATGGAGAAGAAAAGATAATCACCGGAATAAAAATAATCTACGAAGAAATCTATGAAATCCTTGTCACTAAAACAACATAAATTTCTATATTAAATAAAAGTGAGAATCATTAAACATCATTATTCATCGTGAAAACTTAAAGCGAATCAAATGCTAATTTAGTGCGTTACATCTAGGAGTTCACCTCTTCACCTTGCGTGGGGTTTAGTGACTCATGGTGGTGGTGGTCACAACATCAGTGGAGGAGGAATCCATCACTTCCTGTATGCGCATGAATCCCGAGAAAATCGTAAATCCCAATAAATCTCAGCAGTTGCACTGTGGTGGTACTCAGCAGAACCGGGGGTGTCAATAGAAAATAGTTTTGAAAAACAGTTTTCTCCTGCCGAATTCCGCGACTCTCCTGTGTCTTCGTTCCCAGCGCCTGCTCCGCCACTGTTCTCCGCTCCTCGCGAGCTTCCTCACCTCCGACCTGGCTCTGGTACCTGCAAGAAGACAGAGAGAGGGTGAGGAAACAGTGAGATAACAACAAAAACGCAAAGGAGGACGAGGAACAAGGGCTCCCTGTTTCTGCTTGCAAGCTCTGTCTCGCGAGGTGGTGGTGACTCTGTTGCGGTGGTGCTGGCTCTAAAAGAGATAGGCGACTATGTCGCGGTGGTGGTGGAGCAAGATGGAACAGGGAGAGAGACCGAAAGCGAAAATGGGAGGGAATGGTGGATGAAAACAGGGCGGCAAAACAGGGAGGTGCTCCGTGTTTCTGCTGCTTGCAGTGGTGGCGTGCGAGCTTTGTTCGTGATGAAGGAAAGACAGGAACTGGGTGCGTGGAGGAAACAGGGACGACGGTGGCGAGATGGTGCTGATGGTGGTTGGTTAGTGGCGGGAGACACATGTCTCTATGTCTCTGCCCAGGTGGAGGTGGTGATGGTGGCTAGAAAAGATAGGAGGAGCAGAAAACGTGGAAGAGCCCTCCCCAAAGAGAAGGGAAGAGAGAAACCTAAATAGGGTTCCCTTATTTCCTTGTTAGGCTGGACTTAGGATTCTAGCTTTCTGGGTTTGGGCTTGATTAAAGTAAGTGAACCTAGACTTATTTGGGTTAGGTTTAGATATGTGAATCGCTATTTTACACCACCGCTAGAACCAACAAATTAATCATTTCTTCAAATTGTCGCCTTAATGCGATTTTATCATTCACGCGCAGATTCCTACAAAAACATAAAAATGAAATAATTAGAATAAAATATATTAATTGAAGCACTAACATATATAAATTAAGGGATATATTTTGTAATAATTACATGTATATCAAATTCCCCCAAACCTATATTTTGCTAGTACTTGAGCAAAACAAAATAAAGAATGAAATCCTAACTCACTTTCGTAGGAATCACAGTTGCACTTACCTTAACGTGCAACAAGGCTTTAAACCTCTAGATTACCTCTAGAGGATGAGTTATAGTCTTGTGAGGGTTTCCAGAAATGCTACCCCCAAACATTACTAACTCAATAAAACAAAATATATTTTCTAAAAACATAATGCAAAACATATGAACATTCCCTTTTATTTCCCTTAGAGTATTTTTCTGATTGCTTACAATTCAAGAAAAACAACAAACTAATAATGTCACAAAAGTATATCAATAGAGTATAATAATTTAATAGTATCTAAAGGTTAAATGAATTTCATAATCATTCTCAACTCGAAATGTGTGTGTGAGGAGCCTTATCGACATAAATCTTTATCTCATAGTAAAGATGTGACAAAATAACCTTTAGAAAAGACGTTTCGACTACAATTATCTCATGTCGCTCAGAAATGAAACGCTCAGAGATTGGGCACTCAGTTTATATGTGAGGAAAAGAATATACTATGGAAAATGCAAACATCTCACATATAATTATCATGAAAAACGGAATTTTCAAAGAGTGAAATGAATATGATCTCATGGACCGGAATATTGATTACTTTTGAGAATGTTGAACCAAACACCATAGTTCTTGCCTATTCAATCTCCACATCTATTAAGCTAACTTTCACTTAAGATCAATTAGGTCTTTACTAGGTTGTATTGGGGCTTGGATTATGGCAAACAATAATGGACAAAAAGGATACAAAGATTTCCTGAGAATGGATACACCCTTGAATAAACACATAGGGCATTGAAGAACAAATCAATGTTGTACACCATTAACTTTTTCTTCATTATTTTCTTCATCAATCGCAATTTTTTTTTAACATGTTTTTCCCCATTGATACAATCCAACACTTTTACTTCAAGGGCGCATGAAATATCTATTTTTATTTTCTATTTGCCCATTCCATAAATATATCTCACCGTATACATTCTCAGAAAATTGGGTAAGGATAAAATAATAGAGGTATTATTCCTTGATTGGAGTAGATATTGGGAATGGGGATAACAAATAAAAGGCTATATAACGGCTCAAAGGGCTACAAATAGATATTTATTATTGGGTAGGCTAAATGGCTAAAAATGGTTTAAAGAAAGAAATGCCTATATCACTTCATAAGTTTTAGTTAGTACTAGGACATCTCAACTAAATAGAGCAAAAAGTTCTAGTGTAAAGATTCAATTTCTATGTCATTCTTAAAGCAATCAATAAGAAAATCAAGAATAATGAGATCATCAACGAAATAATGCGGACTCAAGAAAAATCAGAGCGTAATTAATAACCCTCAAAAAATAAAGAATGACTCAAAACTCACACGGGTTAAAGTTTTCACTATTATTCTAAGGTTTTTTCTAGTTCAATATCTCACTAATCAACTTCAAATCATGTTGACTTGGCTTATAGTGCGCGAAAAGTCGAGTTGAAAAGTTTCACGAAATACATCTAACATATGGATAATATCAAATACCATGTTTTCCACTAATATAACTATGTGACACGTGTTAGTATGTGTTTTCTCAAAATTAAAAACAACAAAATTATTCTCTAAAATTGAAAAGAACTCAATACCTTCTTTTTTTTTTTTATTCACCAAGGGTTCAGATTTCAAATGCATTTTCAAGAAGATTTTACACAATTACCATAATCATCTAAGTATTTAATGGAGATTGAGTAGAACACAAAAATGACTCGATTTAATTGTAAAATACGTTTTAAACTCAAAGATTTTTGAAAATTGCACAAAAAATCCAATAAATCACACCCCCAAACCTAAACCAAACATTGTCCTCAATGTATAAAATAATAATCATGACAAATCAAGGCAAAAGAAAAAAGGAGAGTTAGAGTGATATTACCATAGTGAAGCTTTTTACCAATTTCGATGAAATCTTCCACCAATGAACGCTTAGAAACATAAGAATCATGGAGTTTTCATTAGAAATCGATAAAATGCAGACTCGACATTAACAAAGAAAACAAAAAAAAGGCAAGTTGTAAGTCAAAACTGTTATGGAGCTAACGAGTATGAGTGAAACACAACTAAATAGGGTACTAAAAATCAATCCAAACTAACAGCAAAGACACACAACTAAGGCTAGGCTGCCTCCTAGGAGCGCTTGGTTTAACGTCTTCAGCCCGACATATATTCTCCCTCATGAAAGATATACCATGAAGTGACGAGGAAGAACATAGGGAACATTCACCTCCAAACCTAGTCTATGATATAAACGAGTCAAAAGGGTTAAAGAATCGTATACCAACAACCTGAAAAGTTGAGGATTAGTCCACTCAAAAATAGCAATCACCTGATGTTTCCTCTTGATAGTGCATAGATCCTTGATTACCCTCGCATAAGTTGGTACCTGGTTAATAACATGCAGCAAAGGTAAGTTAATTTTAACCTGTTTCAAGGGTTCTAGAATCTCACCATGCATTTCCAATTTCTTTCTAGTAGGTCATAGTGCTTGAGGAAAATGAACTGAAACTGGAATGTTCTTGTTGGGCTCATCCTCAGAGATGCTCTCCTTTGCACTTGGGGAAGTGCCTATAGTCGTGGACGAGCTTGACCCATCTAAGATCTTACCACTCCGAGTAGCGATGACATTAACCTCTTTGACATTCTGAGAGTCTGAAGTAGAGGTTTGTGCCATAAGTTGTCCCTTCGGGTTTTCTTGAGGCTGTGACGGAAATTGGCCCCGAGCTTATACTGTTAATGAACTTGTCAGCTTGGTTATTTGGCTTCTGATCTCCTTGTTCTCCTCTGCCAACTGTGTCAGTGCAACCTCAAATTTTTTATTAGTTTTACCTTGTGCCTCTATACTTCTATAAATGCATGTAATGTGTCTGATAGGGAACTTCTGTTAGATTGTGCATTGTATGGAGGTGCAGGGTATGACCTAGGTGGTTGTGCCTGTGAGTGTATAGGTTGGTCTATTTCGAACCTCCAGCCTAAGTTAGGGTGATCTCTCCAGCCAGAATTGTAAGTGTTAGAGAATGGTGAATAAGGCTTCTTGTACATCCCTAAGGCGTTATATTGTTCCTCATAAACCTCTCTCATCTCAGTCAAGGTTGGGCAATCATGTGCGAAGTGTTCAACTCCCCCGCATATAAAACAAGCGTCCTGTAGCTCAACTCTAGCAACAGTATGTGTGGGCCTACCATGCTTGGTCTTAAGTGCCTCTAACTCCCTAGTTACTCTATCCAGTTGGGCTCTGAGGCTATCATCTTCCCTAAGTTGGTAAACTCCAGCTGGATGTGTTCTATTCGTGCTCTAAGTAGCACTTGGACCAGTCCAAGTATGAGCCTTTTCAGTCAATTCATTCAGGTACTCAATGACAATAAGGGGGATAAAAGAGTTTAAAATAAACGAAGATGACATCAACTCGTGAAGGTAGACATGATGGTTGTAGCCAATAACAAGACCATTTTAAATTTGTCTGGGGAAGTTTATGATAATGGTAACCAAGAAGAAGACCAAGATAGGGGCTTGGAGAAGATAATATCTTTACCATTGATAGTAATAAAGACTCGTGAAAATTATGAAGAAAATTGAGATGATTATGCTACTTGTCAAGCCTTGAGTTTCGTGTTTTATTTTCAAGATTGTAAAAGGCCAAGATTGTCTTTTGATATTTTTAGTTGACTAAGGTTAACAAATTAGACTTTATTGGTCATGAGATTTAAAATGTAGCTACTAATTAGCCAACACTCTAACTATGGTACCTATAAGATCTAATTAGTATAAAAGTAGCCTTCAAAGTCAATTTTCCTTATCAATTTGTCTTTCTGTGGCATGTAATATTAAATCTTTCGCAGTTTTTTTAGATTGAAATCATGTCTTAAATCTTGAAATTGGCAAAAATACCTTGGCACATTTGTATAAACACCATTTTTAACTTGTTTTCACCATTTTTACCTTATATTGTGACGTTCCATACGTAGGGCATGAATTTGCATCCTTGAGCTCATTTCTATAAATAGGCAATCATTTTCGGAACGTGCATATCTTCTTGTATTTCATTCTAAACGCAAACAATATAGTCTTAGTTTTCCTTGTAGAAGTGGGCAATTTATTATGCTCTGGGAACATGTTTTTCAATAACATAATAAGCTTTGTGAAGCTATCATTTATCCACCCACTTTTTGCTTTTAAGTAGTACAACTTAACCACTATAGATAGATTTGCAACCTTTATATAAATGTTTTTCAACATCCACAACCAATTTTTTAAATGTTTCAGGCTTCCCCATAAAGTGTTCTTCTGTGGCCTGGCCCATTTCTATTTTTGTTTTTTTGATGAAGCATTATATATATATATGTATATATATATATATTAGTAAGGAGAGGCTGAATAAAGATTACATAATTCCTATCCTGCTATCGCAGCCAGATCATGAGCTTCATAGTTCAAGTCAATATAGTTACAATACCAGTTATAGTGTAAAGACAATAAATACTTAATATTAGTAAGGAGAGGCTGCCACAACCAACACTCCGCATTCTACCTCGACTGATCTCCTCAAAGCAGCAAAGAGTTCAAGGAGCCTGAGTCCCCCAGTAGAAACCCAATATTCCATTTGTGTTCGGATAAGCAAAAGTGCAGCCTCTGCAGTAAAACATTCGACCATAGTACTGTCAGCAACTCGTCCGAAGATAGAAGATGTAATCCTTGCAATAACCCTGTTTCTAAAATTAGCCGCCAAGACTCCAACTGCACCTCTCAATGAGGAAGGAAAAAAACAATCATAGTGGCTAGTCGAAGGGATATAGGGTCAGATCTTGGAGGTTTCGAAGACTGGTTAGATATGGCAATGGTTATTGGGTCAAGTGGTGAAGGATGGGTGGGTTAGAGGGCTAGAATTGCAGTAGCTAGGGTTTGATGTATGGTCATTGGAGCAGGTGTAGTGGTCTTGGGGTCATGGATGTCAAGCCATTGTGTGTACCAAGATTTCCAAGTGTGTTTGAAGGTGTTATGGAGAGTCTAAATATTGAATTGTGACCGCTTGAAGATGATATTGTTCCGGCAGCTCCAGATGGTGGCCTTTAATTGTAAAATACGTTTTAAACTCAAAGATTTTTGAAAATTGCATAAAAAATCTAATAAACCACACCCCCAAACCTAAATCAAACATTGTCCTCAATGTATGAAATAATAATCATGACAAATCAAGGCAAAAGAAAAGAGGAGGGTTAGAGTGATAGTACCATGGTGAAGCTTTTTACCAATTTCGATGAAATCTTCCACCAATGAACGCTCAGAAACATAAGAATCATGAAGTTTTCATTAGAAATCGATAAAATGCATACTCGACATTAACAAAGAAAACAAAAAACAAAAGCAAGTTGTAAGTCAAAACTGTTATGGAGCTAACGACTATGAGTGAAACACAACTAAATAGGGTACTCGAAAATCAATCCAAACTAACAGCAAAGACACACAACTAAGGCTAGGCTGCCTCCTAGGAGCGCTTGGTTTAACGTCTTCAGCCCGACATATATTCTCCCTCATGAAAGATATACCATGAAGTGACGAGGAAGAACATAGGAAACATTCACCTCCAAACCTAGTCTATGATATAAACGAGTCAAAAGGGTTAAAGAATCGTATACCAACAACCTGAAAAGTTGAGGATTAGTCCACTCAAAAATAGCAATCACCTGATGTTTCCTCTTGATAGTGCATAGATCCTTGATTACCCTCGCATAAGTTGGTACCTGGTTAATCACATGCAGCAAAGGTAAGTTAATTTTAACCTGTTTCAAGGGTTCCAGAATCTCACCATGCATTTCCAATTTCTTTCTAGTAGGTCATAGTGCTTGAGGAAAAGAACTGAAACTAGAATGTGCTTGTTGGGCTCATCATCAGGGATGCTCTCATTTGCACATGGGGAGGTGCTTATAGTTGTCGATGAGCTTGACCCATCTAAGATCTTACCACTCTGAGTGGCGATGGAATTAACCTCTTTGACATTCTGAGAGTCTGAAGTAGAGGTTTGTGCCATAAGTTGGCCCTTCGGATTTGCTTGAGGTTGTGACGGAAATTGGCCCCAAGCTTGTACTGTTAATGAACTTGTCAACTTGCTTATTTGGCTTTTAATCTCCTTGTTCTCTTCTGCCAACTGTGTCAATGCAACCTCAATTTTTTGATTAGTTTTACCTTGTGCCTCTATAAATGCATGTAATGTGTCTGATAATTGTGCATTGTATAGAGGTGCAGGGTAGGACATAGGTGGTTGTGCCTGTGAGTGTGTAGGTTGGTCTGCCTCAGACCTCCAGCTAAAGTTAGGGTTCTCTCCAGCCAGAATTGTAAGTGTTAGAGAATGGTGAATAAGGCTTCTTGTACATCCCTAAGGCGTTACATTGTTCCTCATAAACCCCTCTCATCTCAGTGAAGGTCGGGCAATTCTGTGCGTAGTGTTCAACTCCCCCGCATATAAAACAGGCGTCCTGTAGCTCAACTCTGGCAACAATATGTGTGGGCCTACCATCCTTGGTCTTAAGTGCCTCTAACTCCCTGGTTACTCTATCAAGTTGGGCTCTAAGGCTATCCTCTTCCCTAAGTTGGTAAATTACAGCTGGATGTGTTCTATCCGTGCTCTCAGTGGCACTTGGACCAGTCCAAGTATAAGCATTTTCAGCCAAGTCATTCAGGTACTCAATGGCCTCGTCAGGGTCCTTTTGCAAAAATTCTCCATTACACATCATCTCAAGGAACTGACGTTCTCTACTGGTGAGCCCCTCATAAAAATAACTGACTAAGCGCCAATTCTCATACCCATGGTGTGGGCATGTATTCAAAAGATCCTTGAACCTTTCCCATGCTTGATATAATATCTCGTTATTCTTTTGGGTGAAGGTAGAAATCTGTCTCTTTAGACCATTGGTTTTGTGGTGAGGAAAGTATTTATTAAAAAATGTTTGGGTCATCTCCTCCCACGAACCTAAGTGGTCTCTATTCCAACTCGCACCTCCAATGTTTTTTTTTTGATTAATTTTTAATTTTTAAATTTTTAATTTTTAAATAAAATAAAATAAAAATAAAGATAAAAGATAAAAAAAATTAAACTGTACCTAAAACCTAAAAAAATAGAATAAAATAAAATAAAATGAAAAATGAGCAAGAAAGTTAATACCCGAAACCTTCCTTGTAGAATGACGCTTGTTCCCCGGCAACGGCGCCAAAATTTGATTACGCCCAAACTATACACGCGGTCAATTGCAGTAAAGAATGGGGTGTCGATCCCACGAGGAAAAACGATCTACAAAATAAGGTTAGGGAAAACAAACTATGCGAAACTAAAGTTAATAAATTCTAACAAATTTGAAATACGAAATTGAATTTAATTTAATGAAAATTAAGTTCGGAAAAATCACAAGGTTCCAAGAATCCCTCCTAGACTTCACACGCCAATTAATATTGATTCGCTATGATGACTCAACTACGTGTTTCACATCCCAAACGACGTAATCGAAAAAATAATCTTTTAATCATTAATAAACTCTAATGTAAATGAATTTAAGATTTCACTTCTTCTAAGAAAAGCACAAAGGTTTGTCATATGTGATATCCTAAACTTACGATATATCCGGAGACAATATCGTAATAAATGACGGTCACATATAACTAACCTACCGGAATCAATTAATTCTTAAACATTCCACACATAAGAAAAACGTGACTAAGCTTATATGGAGAAGAAAAGATAATCACCGGAATAAAAATAATCTACAAAGAAATCTATGATATTCTTCTCACTGAAATAACATAAATTTCTATATTAAATAAAAGTGATAATCATTAAACATCATTATTCATCGTGAAAACTTAAAGCGAATCAAATACTAATTTAGTGCGTTACATCTAGGAGTTCACCTCTTCACCTTGCGTGGGGTTTAGTGACTCATGGTGGTGGTGGTCACAGCATCACTGGAGGAGGAACCCATCGCTTCCTGTACGCGCACTAATCCCGAGAAAAAAAGCTAAATAGGCTCTGTGGTGGCTCTTACAAATTTTCGAGGCGTCAATAGCCACAACCGTTTTTCAAAACTGAAAAACAGTTTCTCCCGCCGAATTCGCGCATCTGGTTCTACTTCGTCTTCTCCAGCGCGACTGCGCCCTTCCCGCCTCCGTTCTCCGCTCCTCGCGAGCTTCCTCTCCTCACGAACGTTTCTGGCACCTGCAAGAATAGAAAGAAGGTGAGTGAACAGGGATAACAACCAAAAACCCGAAGGGGGACGAGGAACAGGGAGCTGAAACAGGGTGGTGTTCTCCCTGTTTCGCGGTGGTAGCGAGGTTCTCGTGGTGGTGGTGGCTCTAACAGAGAGAGGCGTGAAGGAGGGAGAGACCTTGGAGAAGAGAGAAAGAGGAAGGAGGGCGGTTGCGAGGGAGAGAAACAGGGAGGTGCTCCCTGTTTCGCGGCAGTGCCGTGCACGCGGTGGTGGCGATGGTGTTCGAGTGATGGTGGCGGTGAGAGAGATGGAGGGAGATGATGGTGGCGGCTGTGTTATGGACAGAGAGAACGGTGGCGAGGTGAGGTTTGTAGCGTGAAACAGGGAGGTGAAACAGGGGCGAGAGCGAGGACGGTTAGTGGCGAGATGGTGGCTGGAAAAGAGAGGAAGAAAACGTGGAAGAGAAGAGGGGTCCCCAAAGAGAAGGCAAGAGAGAAACCTAAATAGGGTTCCCCTGTTTCCTTGTTAGGCTGGGCTTAGGATTCTAGTTTTCTGGGCTTGGGCTTGAGCTTGGTTAAAGTAAGTGGACCATGCTTATTCAGGTTAGGCTTAGATGTGTGAACCACTCTTTTGTACCACCGCTAGAATCGACAAATTAATAATTTTCTCAAATTTGTCGCCTTAATGCGATTTTATCGTTCACGCGCGCAGATTCCTACAAAAACATAAAAATTGAAATAATTAGAATAAAATATATTAATTGAAGCACTAACATATATAAATTAAGGGTCATAATTTGTAATAATTACGTGTATATCAGAGATCGCCATGAGAGCATAATTATCGAGCTTGGAAATCTAGGGATGGCAGTGGGGCGGATTTTCACAGATATCTGACCCACTCGATCCGTTTGGGGCGGTTTTGGGTATGCCTAAACAGATTTCGAGGCGAATACGGATTTGGAAAAATCCGCCCCGCGGAAATTCGTTTAATCATGAGAATTACTAAAATACCCTTGGCCTTTAAAAAGGAAAAAAAAAACCCAGGCTATTACTTCTCACTCCACCTCACTTCTCTTCATCTCTCTTCAAAAAATCTTTTTCATTTCTCTTCAAAGAAAAGAAGAAGATCTTCAGTTCTTCACTTCTTTTCGAAAACCTTCTCTTCAACTTCATCATTTTCGTCGAAATCGAGTAAGGTGACAAGGAATTCGTCGGGAGAGGATTAAGGGGCCATGGAGCGTGGAGGAGGACCAGATTTTGACGCAGCAGGTGGACGAACACAACGAAAGGAACTGCTCGTTGATAAGCCGGTACATCAGGGCAAGAAATTGGTCGTCTGTTTTTTCATGATGAGGATAAGACGATCATGGTAGCGCACTCCAAGTACGGCAATCGGTGGGTGATGATTGCGATTTGCGAAGCTGTTAATGACTCGAGTATGTCTCCATCAAGTCTTCGCCTCCCCCAAATCGAGCTTGAAAATGAAGATCCACAGATCCAAAATCGATCTTGAAGAGGAAGATCCAAATCGATCTTGAGTGTAATGTTTGATTTGTTCTTCGTTTCTACTTCTTCTTCTTTGGTGATTTCATCTTCTTTGGTAATCTCTACAGATCTGGTTTTAGTTTAGGCTAGATCTGAAGTATTTGATGCAACAATGATTTGATATTTTAAGTTTACTGAAGCATATGTAGTGGTACAAAATGTTGATTGTGATGATTTGTGTTGCACTTGCATCTTCTTCTTCGTTTCATTTTTTCTGACTTCAGCTCCTGAATTTTTCAAAACCAAAGGGTTTTTTTAACAAATTATCGAGGCGGGGCGGATATCCTACAATCCATGTGGATCGAGGATGGTTTTTACAAAAATAAATTATTGGTTATTCGGGGCGGATTTGGGGATCCGCAATCCCCAACGGGGCGGGGATGGATTTGCCCAAATCCACCCCATTGCCATCCCTATGGAGATCACAGGTGGAAAGAAAGTATCTATCTCATCATTAGTGGAAGGGTGAGAGGTGGCAAAAATGTTGGAAAAATAATCATTTAGGATGTTCCCGACCGTATCATGAGACGTATGCCAGTGATTATCTCTATCTCGAAGTCGTAGAATCAGATTTCATTTTTTTTCTAAAGATAGAGGTTAAATGGAAGAATTTGGTATTGTGGTTCCCCTCTTTGAGCCAAAATGCACCGGATTTGTTACGCCAAAAGAGTTCTTCACGGTGATAAAGATCAAGTAGGCGATCTTCTAGTCATTCAATAGAGTTTGGAACGGTCAAGGGGGGGGGGGGTGGGGGGCGAGTGAGCTTTGTCCAAGGCAATAAGAGTATCTCTGATGTTTTGGTGAATATTCTTGAAGTCTTGTTTGTTCCATCGAGAAAGGGAGTGACATTTTTTTGGTCTTACGATGGAAATTGACACTTGGTTTGGGGTGTTGCCGACCGACCCAAGCGAAAGTAACCAGTTTTCCACAGTAAGGGTCACGTGTCCACATTTGAAAGAAGCGTAAAGGTTTGGGACCTTGATGAGTGAGGGAGGTCAATTGGAGGGAGATAGCTCTATGGTCAGAAGCAAAAGTATGTATGGAGTGGGCAACAACTGAGGGGAACAGAGTCATCCAATCAGTAGGAACAAGAATAAGGTCAAGTTTTACTTTAGTACCATTATGATCAATTCTTTTGTTATTCCAAGTGAATTTCGAAACCATTAAGAGGAAAATCCATGAGACAATGTTTTTCAATGAACTCTCGCAAGATTCAAGTCTGGGTTGGTGTAGATCTTCGGCCTCCAATTTTTGTCCTCTAGATATGCAGTAACATTGAGATCTCCCATAATAATAGTAGGGGAGGTTTGAAGTGCAAGGTGGTTTGACAAGTCAGTCCAAAATGGAGCTCTTAAGGTAGGATTTGGTTCGCCATATGTGAAAATGATAGACCAAGCAATAATAATATAATAATCTTGTAAAGTACAAGCAATAAAATTTTTACATGTTGAATTAATAGAAATAGAAATACCTTCTTTCTAGAATAAGGCTAGCCCTCCTAAGCGTCCTTGTGCCGGTATCAAGATGCCATGTTTGAAGCCAAGTCGACGGTGCAGTTGATCCATTCAGGAAGAGGAACCTTTAGTCTCGAAAATAAATAGTATCTCTGATTTGGATTTGCGGGAAAGGGCCTGCAAGTTTTGGATTGCGCCGGGGGACCCTACACCCCGAGTGTTCCAAGCTAGAATCACGGTTGCTGCGGCGACCTTTTTATCGGTGGTCGCCTCTTCCACATCAGGAGCGCTAGAAACTATGGAGAACTGAACTGATGAAGTAGAAGAATTGGAATTCCTTCCCAAAACTGAGCCTGGTTCCATATGGGCATGAGATGCACTATGGTGGTGAGGATGATCAACAACAAACACCTGGGGAACCTGTGAGACAATCCCTGCATGTCCTTGTTGATCTATCGATCTACCATCAGAGAGGTACTTCTTGACTCCCTGAGAGGATAGCAGTGTGTCATCCTCTTCCCTTTTCCTTTTGCCCTTGTTTACCTGAGACACAAAATGGTCCAAATTCAGCATGATAAATTTGTTTTTAGGATGTGTCTTTGGGGAGAGAGTCAGCTTAGCCCCAGTTCTCATAGCCCATTTGCTCTTGGCTTTCTCTTTAGTGAGCTTCATTTGTTCCTCATTCAATTTGGCTTGAAAAGGTGTGCGCCGAAGCACCGGAGGTCTGGCTGTGAGAGCGGGATCCGCAAAAATCTTGTAAGAACTTGAAAGTGGAATTGATTGCAAGGTGCCAGCAAGAGAGTCATCCAGGATGTTGCTTGTGTGAAGCGAGGGTGGTTCACTTGTGAAAGTTTCCAATAAATCCAGGAGCGTTGGGGAGTGTGGCGTCTGTGTAGAGGTTTCTCCGGTGAGGTAGTTGCAATCCGTAGCATTTAGTTGGTCTTTGGTTTGTTCAGGCTCCGGTGAGTAGTTCAGATCTGGATTCATGAGAGCCATATGTACTGAAGATGCTGGGATTTGATTGTGCAGAGTAGTTTCGGTGGTGTTGTGAGCAGGGAGAGTCGGAGAAAGAGCTATTTCAAGCTATTGTGGTGATGGCAGAGATCGATCCTGAAAGATTGCATCTTCGGGTTCATGCGGGTCAGTAACCGGGCAGGGAAGAGTCGGGTACTGGGTTTCCATCTGGGTGTTTGAATCATCCATTAAAAACTGGTTTTGGGTTTCCCGGTTAGGCCCATCAAGAGAACACTCTGGGTGTTGGGCTTCATTGATGGTGGTTGGGTATTACACTGAAGTGGGATTTGTGACTCAGATGAGTAATTGTCGGTGGGAATATTGGTGTATGGTTCAGTGATACGGAAGAGTATTGGGGAGGTGTGAGAGTTAATGATTGGGAGTGGAATTGAATGTAAAAGTGCGATGGTGGAGCCCGACGTGAGAGGTTGGTCAAAACCATTGGAATACAAGTGAAGTCTAATGTCATCAACATTCAATTTGACAAGGTTCATATACTTACACTGTATGAAACTCAACAGTTTTTGCATTTTCTAAAGCAAATTTGAGAAATTCTTCAAACCCTTCCTCATACTCATTTAACAATCTATTCATGGACATCCATGGCTTATCTAAATGAACAAATATTTGTAAATTTCCTTGGCTAGAAACTCAATTATAGTGCAAACTAAAATAATAAAGAAACAAACTTTTTTTCTTGTAGTATTATCAGTTGCAGGAGTTTCTAAAAGAAATACCAAAACTAATCGATCAAAAGTTGTAACTACAAAAATAATGATATATTCCTATAACAAGGAAATGAAAATAAGATTAACTATAACAAATTAAGCAAGAAGTAATGATAGATAGCAGATGAACTCAGCTTCCAACGATGAAGATACACAATGTGATCGGTGTTGATCCATGCGCTACTTTTAAGACAAGGAAAACACAAAAAATTTGAATATTTATCACAAATGACTTCACGTTTTGATTCAATCAACAAAATACCAGGACCCTAGCTCTATCATAATGCCAGGAAGAACAATCCATGACATTCACGTCGTGTCGCCTTTTTCAAATCAATCTATAAGTTGTTTGCCAAATAGGAAAAAATCATACAAAAGTGGATCACAAATTGTTCAATCACTAGTCATAGTCCTCATAGTGAAATTAACTTGTGGGCAGTAAATCTTAACGCGACCTCCTATTGTTTGCGTTATATATGCCTCGAGCAACACCGATAGTCACTGTTTCAATGGTCTGTAAAATAATATACATTCTCCACAACCCAAAGGTGTGTTCAAGAACATATTCAAATGCCAAAATATGTAAAAATACAGCATGCCAAGATACTAATCTGGCTAACAAATATACAAACTCATTCAAAATTTAATTCCTAAGATATTGTTTTATCTTCCTTCTTTACTTCAGTCTTTTGTCTTTATCATCCTAGCCTGGGCAAGTTACGGGTAACATGGGAAGATTTAAACATAAGATATCTTCATTATTTACTTTAATTATATTGTATTTGTATCATTCACGAGTGTACATCAAAAGGAATATTCATATATGTAACACTACAACCAATCAGCTAATGATGAAGCCCACTAGTGTATATAAGTTTTCATATCTAACCTAAACAAACTTCATATACAATCAACATTATTCACATAGATGCGCGTAACTTGGTATATATAGGGAGAAAGAATAACTACACACCTCTTTAAATTTTCCTCGCTTAAAAAAACATTCCTCCTAATAACTCTTCTTGTTTGGGCTAGGTATTACTTTTTAGTATCTTTCCTAATTAACTTTTTAAACTATCTAACAGGAAAATGTGGGATACTTCTTCATGTTAAAAAAAAAAACCCTGAAATCCATTATTCAAATTTTGGACTATTCAGTCGTTTTAGTAAAGTTTTGTTTGTTTTATTGACTAACAATTTGAATTTATATTGCATATAAATTATTGGAATGAAAATTGGACTGTTGGGGAGATTGAAATTCAATCAAAGTCGAAATACGAAAAGAGATTAGCACATACATGAGTATATGGGTCGGTTTAGCACTTAATTACTCCCACAATTTTCAGAGTTTGATTAAATTGATTGTTTCATTAGAAAGATGATGTTGTAGCTTTCTGTCCATATATAGATCACAATATTTCGTTGAGATTGAAGAATTTATAGCTGATCGAAAAGTGCTCTATTCTCAGAGAATTTCATATTGTTTTGCAACTTGAGGAAGATGATGATGTAGTAGTCATGATTTTGGCCAGATTTGTACCCGCTCTTTGACTAAGTCTAGAAAATAGCCTATAGCTCTGATTTTTATATCGTTTTCGCTGTTGTGTCTCTTGTCGATATTTATATAATAAAATTTTTGTTTTGTAGATTTGATGAAATTACAAATTTGTCTTTAAAACATCATTATGTGAGTAGCAATAAATATTTCAATTATATTAGTTATTAAGGAATTGGTCATGGTAAGTGATGCGTCCAAAAATCGTCTTTCTGTGAGTTTGATCTGCAAAGCAGGTGTTAGACTGCCAAGGACCACCTTTTTGGTCGCCGAAGGCACTTCGACACTTAAGTCAACAAATATGTTTGAATAAAGAAGTAAATATGGACAAAACATAATTAAAGTTGTATATCTGCGTCGAATGTTCCCTTTACCTTTTATAATAGTCGAGGTTAATTCTCTGCGTAACTTAAGCATGTGAGGCGCAACAGAAGGAGTGTTTCTCGTAACAATCTCCTTCCGTCCGTGGAGGCGTAACTCCCCGCACGACTCTTTTTTGGTGCAACGTTTTTCTTATTTATGAGAGAACTCGTGTCACCATTGGATTTGGCCCTGATTCGTTCGGGCTTGGATCCAGGCTCGTTGGCGGGTCTATATGGGCTTCTGTAATTGGCTTTATTCTTCTTGGGCTTTATGAACTGACCCAATAGATTGGACGTTATATCCTCGTGATGGGTCTTGATGCTACGTGTACGGTCATGATGATCGGTCTATTTTGATGTATCATCAGCTACTCCCCCCTTAGTTAGTGGGTATCTTCACGTATCCTCTAACTTTGTGACAGTTGGTATTTTGATTGTGCCTTTGCATTGAACTTAATGTTGTTAATAACACTCGGTCGGTTAATCGTCTTGATTACTTCGTCGTCTGTTCGTTTTCGTGCATTTTTTTAGGAATTTCGTGCGCCATGATGTCTCATATGTCATTTCGTGAGCAGTCTTTTCGTTGCTTGGTTGAATAAAGGGTGATGTGACTTCTTTGCTTCCTTATTTACACCATCTTTGCTATTAGAGCTATTTCTTCTTTCCTATTGCCTTCTGTTTTCATCTTTTCTTGCCTATTCGTTATGTCTGCTGGTGACCTACTGGACGGTGAGCAGCTTACTACCTGTGAAGCTCATTTTTCCCCAAAGAAGGCTTATTAGGCTACTTTGGATAGTGTCTGTTCCAACTACTCTTTGCCTTCTGACCTTGAAATCATTATTCCTCGTGAAAATGACAGTCTTTGTCATCCAAATAAGGGATACATTGCGCTTTACCCTCGTATGTTTTACGTCAGTCTTCGGTTTCCAGTTTCAAATCTATTCTAGTCTTATTTAGATCTTCTGGGTATTCCTCCTGCTTAGATGGGCCAAAACGGCTGGAGGGTTATGGTTTCTACGTATGTCAAGGTCATCCTTTCTGGTATTCCTTTAACTGCTAGAATTTTGCATTCTTTGGTGGGGTTTAGCGTGAAACCCAATTGCACATGTTTTATTTGTTCTCCTGTGTGTTTTGGCAACCTTAATGACGACATAAGGGGTTGGTCGCGGGATTGGTTTTATGCGTTTGTCCACTCTGCCTACTTCAATTTATGGGGTCAACAGATAGTAAGGTGTTTTCGGGTTCCTATCAAGAGGAGGAATCTGCAATTGACCGTTGAGGAACAAGTCATCAATGAGCTTTTTTGCAGCTTCCCATAGTTCCTTTGGATACCTATCTTACTGATGATATGGTGAGGTGTAGTGCTTTGTACAGTGTGAGTGAAGTCGAGCGGGCTCTGCAAATTGAGAGACGAGCTGCGGAGTGTTGCTGCCTGTGCTGTCATTGTTGACGGTGATAACTTTGTCGTTGATCGGAAATTGAGCTTGGATGTTTCGAAACTCAATGCTCCCATTAGCGTTGCTACGGGTCTGACTTCCAAAAAGAGAAAAGTACTAAGGCGTGTTAGTCCGTCGAAGCGATTGTTTATGAGTTCTGACCTTTTTCGAAGAAGAAACGGCTCATTGACTCTATTCGTCCTATAATTCTTTATTCGGGTTCTGTTGATAGAGAACCTGCGAGGGAAGACTGTTGCTCTCTGCAAAAGGCGGAAGAGATGAAAAGGGCATTGGAGAGGAGTGAAAAAGATACCATTCGTCCGGTGGATGATGGTGAAAAAAAAGACTTATCTTTGCTTATGGTGACCTTGACCTTGCTAAGTGCTCTAACGAGGACCTTCGATCCTTAAACGACTAGATGCTCAAATTGGATGTTATCCAATCTAAGGAGCTTAGTAGTCGTGATCAAGTTTCGGAAATGCGGTCTCTTTGTTCTTTTTCTCCTCATGTTGATGATGGGGTGGAGGTCCCACCTTTTACAGCATGTTTAGGTTCTTCCACTCTTGTCAATGATGCTACTCATTCCATTTTTGTTCGCAGGGAAAGAGTAAGGATGGTTCTCCTATTGTTCTTTCTTTTTTCCCGGCTGTGGGTGGTGGTTCCTCCATACTCCCGGATCCCCACGTCCTCCATTCATGGATCAGTTGGAACGAACCCACTCCCAAAGAGATTCGGGTCAAATCGGACGGAAAGTTTTGTTGGTTTTCCCAGCTTGGCGTGTAGGACGATGGGCGTAAGCTGATTAATGAATAGCACAAATGGTTAGTGGAGAGGCCTTCGATGCCTATGTTGGATCCAAGCTTTCGTATTGATGATGGTTTTAGGCTTGTAATGGATGGGATGACTGGGTGATGGGTTTGACTCATCAGCTCAATCGTAATCTTGTGATTTCCCTAGAGAGGAAGCTCTCGATGTTACTACTGGTATTTTCCCATGTTATTTATCAATACAAATAAAAGCGCATGTTCTGAATAGATCAATGTGTTGGGGTTGATCAAGATTCGTTGACCGAGGTGCAGGGTGCGTAGGATCGGTTTGTGACCGCGCTTGAATCTATAAAAGTTGAATTAGACAGTGTTCATGCACATTTGCATGATGTGGAAAAAGAGTTGTCTTCCGAGAAGGCACTTTATGATGAGGCATGTGGCGTGATAAAACACTCTAAAAATCGTGACATTGCTGAGAAAAGGGTGGAGCAATTACTTGCTTATCTTGACAAGGTCAAGACTGATTCCTTCGCGATGCTCACTACGGTTGAGAGCCAACTTATTGCAGCCAGAAGTAATATCGCTTTTGTTAAGGATAGGCTTCGTCATGGAGGTGGTGAATAGGTTGTGGGTTGTCAATGGTCGGAGTCGGCTTCTGGATCATATTGAGGGTCTCGGTGTTGATTTGTCTCAATACTGTCATTTGGTCTATCAGACCTTTGAGGAGGAAGAGGGTGTTGAAGACTCTCCAAGTGATCCAAGGCTGAGGAGCCGCCGCCACCTTCTCCTTTTGAAGATAGAGTTCCTATCAATGATCCGACTACCTCTCTTCCAGCAGATGTTATCGCTGAGGATGTTATAGATATTTCTCCTTAGTCCTTTGTTATATTTGAATGTAATATAGTAGTTTTTAAATGAAGAACAATAGTTTTCTCCTTTGTTTTTCTTTTTGTTGAATTTGTTCGTCCATTGTTGTCTGAATGATTTATATTCTAGTTTTGATTCTTACAGCTATATCCTTGTCTATCTTTTGCTAATTTGAATTTTCTTATGCTTTAGTATGTCTACCTCAACCTTGTATTGGTTGTCTTGGATCTTTGGTGAGGAAACTGTTTTGTCTACTTGTCTTTTATTCTGTCGGTCTGGTGTGTTAACTAATATGTGTTTCTCTCGAGTTGTATTAACTTGTTCCTTCATCATTTGCTTTGCTGGTATGATTGAAACGAGGTTCGCCTCTTTTGAGTTGGTTCGTCATTCTGGTTGAATCAAAGTTGTTTTGACTTGTTCGTCCCACTTTTGCTTCGTTTACTCAACATCTCAGTCGATTCAAAGTTTTTGTGTTAACTTGATTGGTTCGTTCAACTTTTGCTTCGTTAACTCGATGTCTCTGTCAATTCGAAGTTTTTGTGTTAAGTTGATTCGTTCGTTCAACTTTTACTTCATTAACTCGACATCTCAGTCGATTTGAAGCTTTTTGTTTTAAGTTGATTTGTTCGTTCAACTTTTACTCCGTTGGTTCGACGCTCTAGTCGACCCAAAGTCGTTTTGACTTGGTTGACTTGTTCGTCCAACTTTTACTTCATTAACTTAGCGTCCTAGTCAATTCGAAGTTTGTGTTAAGTTGATTCATTCGCTCAACTTTTACTTCATTGGTTCGACACTCTAGTCGACCCAAAGTCGTTTTTACTTAGTTGACTTGTTCGTCCAACTTTTACTTCGTTAACTCAATGTCTCAATCGATTCTAAGTTGTTTTTTACATAGTTGACTTGTTCGTCCAACTTTTACTTTGTTAACTCGACATCTCAGTTGATTCGAAGTTCTTTTTACTTAATTGACTTGTTCGTTCAATTTTTACTTTGTTAACTCAACGTCTCAGTCTATTTGAAATTTGTGTTAAGTTGATTCATTCGTTCAATTTTTACTTTGTTGGTTCGATGCTCTAGTCGACTCGAAGTCATTTTTACTTAGTTGACTTGTTCGTCCAACTTTTACTTCGTTAACTCACCGTCTTAGTCGATTCGAAATTGTTTTGTACTTAGTTTACTTGTTCGTCCAACTTTTACTTTGTTAACTCGATGTCTCAGTCGATTCGAAGTTGTTTTTACTTAGTTGACTTATTCATCCAACTTTTATTTTGTCAACTCGACGTCTCATCGATTCGAAAATGTTTTTACTTAGTTGACTTGTTCGTCTAACTTTTATTTCGTTAACTCGACGTCTCAATCAATTCAAAGTTTTTTGTGTTAAGTCGATTCATTCGTTCAACTTTTACTTCGTTGGTTGATCAGGCCATAAGTTTATTATATGTATCTTACTTGTGTCTCGATTCCTTTTAGCTTTATGTGCTGATGGCTTCATTTTGAAGCTTTTATCCTTCGTGGGATGGTGATTCTGAATCAGTAATTTAATTGATTCTCCTTTTCGGATGTCCAAACCATTCTTAACAGTCATTTATCTAGATAGCTACATTGTCATGACTTTGGTATTTTTTCTCATTTAATTCATGATCTCTTTTGTTGATAATTCGGATTGAATATGCATCTGCTGTTAAAGTCCATGATTCAATCGGTGCAACCATCTTCAGGGCGTTATGCTTTCCACTTCGATATTGATATGTTCGAGCGGAAGGTGTTTCTTTACTGGGGTGGATATGGTGTAGAGTGTATATCAGTTCCCTGGATGGTTCTTTCGATCCTATGGCATTGGCATTTGTCTTTTATTACCTTTTGAGTTGTTTGACTGGCATTCCAATGAATTCGTCTAGCTGTCCTTTGGATCTAATGTTCAATTTCCACTTTCAGTTTGTAGCAGACTTCGGTATCATGCCCGTAATCCTTGTGAAAATAACAATAACTATTTTTGTCTCTTCCTTCCGGGCCTTCTCTCATCTTGGGTGGCTAGTTGATGTCCTTCCGATTCGCTATGCAATTCAGGATGTTGGTCTGGCTTGTCTTTAGGGCCATGTATGGTTTGTATTCCTTTTTATTACGCTGATTATGCACTCATGATTGGACCGTGTCGATTGTGACCTCTTGAATTTCGGCTGGTTTGATTTGATTTTTCCATCGTTCCGATGTTTATTTGATTGATTGCTATCTTCCCACGATCTATCATCTTGCCTTTTTTCTTTTTTCCTTTCTCGTTTCCTCAAATGGTTTTCTCTTTCTTGTTCATTTTTTCTTCTGGCAGCTTTCATCTCTTCCAAAGAAATGTGTTTTTGGGTTGTTTTCAGCAAGACTGGCATGCCTTTTGGTAGTTCCAGGTTAAGGGCATAAAAGAACAGGCACCTCTTCAGTCCGGCGATAAAGGTCGCATCATTTGTGTCATCACTGCATCCATCGATCATTCTTAATTCATTGGTAAAACAAGTGACATATTTATGTATCGTCTCTTCGGGTTTCTGTTTGACATGTAGGAGGTAGTGTGTCCTTTCCTCATCTACTGGCTCCCGATGAATCTGGTGATAAAAGCGGTGGCTAATGCTTGGAATGAGTCTATTGACCTCGGTGGTAGGCTGTTGAACCAATTCATCGCTGTAGAGGTGAGGCTAGTTGAAAATGTTCTGCATAAGATCAACTCTGTGGTTTCCTTCAGGGACATCATATAGTGGAAGTGTCTCAGGTGATCAATTAGGTCAGTAGTACCATCTCATATACTTCGAACTTTGGCGGAGTGAACTTTTTCGGCATTGTTGTTTTCATGAGAGCATTAGAAAATGGCGGCTTGGCTAACTCATATAGTATGTTGGGATCCGTGGAGTCTTGCCTCGGGGGAGCTCATTAATTTCGAAGTTTCCCTATTTTGGTTCAGCTGGGACTTCGTCGCTTCCTTGAGTTCGGTTGGCGGTGTTTTTTTGTGGTGGTGCCTGAACAGGATCAGCTAGCTGGATGGGCTCCTAGTTGATTTTTCCAGCATCTTTGTCATGTAACTCATCTAGGCCATTAACAGGTCTACTCGAGGATCCGTGGCAGCGTCGTCGGATGCTTGGGTTGTCTGGGCTATTACATATTGTGGATCCAAATTCTCGGGCACCATTGGTCCGTGATCTGGGCTACTTCCTATTCAGAGCTTTTTGTGATGCATCGTTACTAGTGGGAGAGTTATCGAGATCATTACTAGGTTGAGGATCTATAGAGTATGTCATTTATTCTTATGGCATGTTGATCTTCTATCATATTGTGGTGAGCATTGTCACTGTGGATCTTGTTTTTAAAAAGAAAACTCGTCATTCCCCACGAATGGCGCCAAACTGATGCGTCCAGAAATCATCATCTTGTGAATTTGACCTGCAAAATAGATGTTAGACTGCCAAGGACCACCTTTTTTGTGGCTGAAGGCACTCCGATGCTTAAGTCAGCAACTTTGTTTGAAGAAGGAAATAAATTTGGACAATACTCAGTTAAAGTTGCATACCTGTGTCGAATGTTTCTTTTACCTTTTATAATGGTTGAGGTTAATTCTCTGCGTGACTTAAGCATGTGAGGCGCAACGGAAGGAAATGTTTCTCGTAACAGTCACCTCCTTAATGGAGATGCATCCGTGGAGGCGCAACTCCTTGCATGACTCTTTTTGGTGCAACGTTCCTCTTCTTTATAAGAGAACTCATGTCGGGCCTGGATTCGGGTTCCGTTTATGTCATCTCGTTGGCGGACCTTATTTGGGCCTTTGTATTTGGCTTTATTATTTTTGGGCTTTATGACTTGGCCCAATAGATTGGATGTTATATTCTCATGATGGGTCTCTATGCCACCTGTAAAGCCGTGATGATCGGTCTATTTTGATGTATTATCAGTAAGCATCCATGCACTAATGTAATTATACCTCTAGAAAAGTCTAAGGTATTATTATACCTAAATGCAAGTGGCATGCATTCTAGACAAAAGGCAGTTTATACTGAAAGAGTCTAGTATCCTGCCAATGACACTAGAAGTGTCGAGTGTTTAAAAAAAATCTATAAATGTGATATAAATAGAGATAACACGTGATTGTTTTGTAAAATGGATATGTTTATGAGTTGTATTTGGCAAATTATGATAACCACAATATTGCAGATGAAGTAAAATATGTATTTACATGATATAAAGTAACTTAAGGTTTCACAAAATTTTCAAAATGGTTGATTTGATCATAAATAAGGTTTAATAAAAAATAATCTACTCACTAGGATGTATAACTCATGATGGTACTCTTAACACTTTTCAAAATGAAGAAGCCAGAGAAAGCCATTTTGTAAAAGGTGTATTGTTTATGAGGATTTAGGAAATAAATGTCATCTAAATATTGTACTTTTAAGTTGTATTTAAGCAGTGTAATTTTAAGATTTGAGATTCTAATGAAATTCTACTAGTTTGCGAAGATAGGGGACTACTGATTTTAGAAGCTAAACAACTACACGGCTAGGCTCTTGTCGATCTGGTGCTCATTGTTCTCATAGTAAGAAGAGTCAACTAGGCAAAGTCATTGATATTGGGTTTTTTTTTATTTGGGTTGTGACAATTTTTGGCATCAGAATTTTAGGTTATGAATCCTAAATATACCATTGTGAGAAACTAATCTTGAAATTTATGATAGATAGAATGAGTTAGTAGGACGATATTCATATTGATGTCAATGATGGGATACGGTTGAGAAATTTTATAGCTCACGAACGAGGTCAACCTCAGTTGTTTAAGGTTAGTTGCTTGGAAGTTGAAAACATCTGCAATACACTTCAGCAAGTATATGTGAAAATATTGATTGTCATCATTTACTGGCCGATAATGTAGTACATCAAGCCCTTGAGCTTTGTTTGACAAATCCCAGTATTATGCCATACTTCAAGAAATTTACGAAGAGCAACAGATACAATGGCCTTGGGCATATCCAGAACTGATTTTAGAATATGAACTCTAGTATGCACCACCACCTCAAAGGATGAACACGCCGTCGCATGCATCAACTATTCGTGAATTAGATCCACCTACCTCACCAGGATATCATCAGTGACGGAGTCAGGATTTTTGTCGAGGGGGGGCGGAGTGATGTCATAATTAATTAAATATAATATAAAAATTAGTTATTTTAACATGAATTTTTTTTTAATCCGAAATTCTTCCTGACCTAGAAAAACCAGCGAGGTTGCTGTCTGGGGAGGTAAAAATACACTTTTGCCCCCTATTTAACAACCTTTTTGGAAAATGTGTTTAAAGAGGGGGGTAAAAGTGTATTTTTGCCCCCAGACAGCAAACCAAGTAGGGGGACCCAGGCCCTGTAGAATTATTACTATATTCATTGATTACTACTATAGCAAAAAGGGGAGTACAACAAAGACAGTCATTGAAGATGATTACTATTATATTCATTGAAGATGATTACTACTTATAGAAACACAACAGAAGAGAAGGGTTTGAATCATTGATTACTACTACATGAAGAAAATGAGGAAGAGATTGAGTTGCTTACGATTTTTTTTGTGGAGATGACCAACACAGTGATTAATGAAGGCACCTGGTACCTAGAAGAAGAAGAATAAGGTAGTTTGGATCCTACTGGATCTTGTGAAGATGAGCTCAAATAACTCAATAGTTATAGATCTTTGAAGATGATGAAATATAGGGGTTTCCCTCATCTTATCCAATCGATGGAGTATGAAGAAGAAACTGTAAATTTTGGTTTCTTTGAGGAGTAGTTCTAGCTGGTCTGGGAAACCAGCCTGATTTCCCTGCCTGGGAGGCAAAAATACATTTTTGCCCCCTCTTTAAAACATCTTTTTGGAGTATGTGTTTAAAGAGGGGGGCAAAATGTATGTGTTTAAAAACATCTTTTTAGAGTATGTATTTTCGCCCCCCCCCCCCCCAGGCAGGGAAGACTCGCTAGAATTTCTGTTCTTTGAGAGATTTGAGGGATTTAACCTCTATCTCTAACTCTAAAAGTATAGTTTGAATTCCCAAATTCTAGACAGCCTGAGAGAGGTTGCCTGGGGGCCCAAAATACAAGTTTGCCCCCCCTTCTTTAAATACCTTCTCCAAAAAGTTGTTTAAAGAGGGGGGGGGGCAAATTTGTATTTTGGCCTCCCAGGCAAACAATCAGGCTGTCTACCCAAGCTGTCTAGAATAACTCGTTTGAATTGATATGTACATGATTTGAAGAATAAAGTCCTGGTTAAAGTGAAAAATGAGAATAGAGGAGCACATAAAAAAACTAATTAGGGGACAAATAAATAAAAAAAAAAAAAAATTCTCAAAAGTCAGTGGGGGCACTCGCCCCCTCGTAGATCCGTGCCTGGATATCATGACATTGACTTGTGGATGTAGGGGCATAAAGTATTTCTCTCATGGTTTGATTGAAGTTGATGGTCCTTCCAAGACCAACACCAAAAAATTAGGAGGACTTTAGATAATAAAGTAGGGCATAAAGTATTTCTCTAAGTGATCATTCTTTTCAATTGTTAATCTGAGGAGTCATGTTTGACGAGAACACTAATGATGGCGAGTCAGTCATGATGCAACAACCATTATCGAAATCATTCGAGAAATTGCTAAGTATATAGGTGATTCAAACGCGTCATCTGAATAAATGTGAAATGGCCAAGGAAAATTCATTTTCTTTATCATGTCTATTAAAAACTCAAACATTTGAGAGCACAAACATTTATTGGTAATTCAGATCCAATCGCGGCTAACCAATGGATACGAAATATGGATAATATATTTGAAATAATGGACTGCACTAAAATTATTAAAGGAAAGTGGCATTATTTTACCTGACTGAAAAAGCTCTATTTGAGTGGAATTTTGTCAAGAAACAGACAACATTTCTGATATAAAATGGGAAATGTTTAAGACCAAATTTGAAGACAACTATTTTCCTGCAACAAATAAAGTAAAACGAGAGCTTGACGTCATCAACCTCACTCAAGGACCTTCAGTGGTGAGGACATAATTTTAGTCAAGGAGGGGAGAAATGGTAAGGGATTGTTGGTCGATAATAGGAGTTATCAGGGGGCAAAGCTAGAAAATTTTCCATTCCAGACCAAGGATTGTGATTTCACGAAATATCACAACATTTCTTTTTTTGAGAACTCAAAATTTAAGTGTCGAAAAAAGAATAGTGTGTTATTTTGACGAGTTGTTTCAAAATATTTCATTTTGTTGTAAATTTTGACATTTTCGTGTAAAACCAAAAAAGTTATGAAGAAAATTCCATATTTTTGATCAAAATGTTTTGTCATTTTCGTAGATTCTGATATTTTTATGTAAAACTCAGAAAATTATGTAGCAAATTACATTTATAGGGATACTAAAGTGTATAGTCTTCATTTTATGTATTTATAATGTGTTTATCAGGTTAATTTACTTGTATCTTACTTGTCCACAAATTTATATATGTTTGACACTATGGGTTAAACTAAATAGAATTTTATCAATCCTTATTCCTTCGTTGAGGTGGAGAACTGAACCAAGAGTTCTCTTTCTTCATCATCAATCAAATCACTGTTTGCGAACCATACACTTGAAATTTTTACGGTTTTTTTTTTTGTATATACAATGAAACAATTCTTAAAAATCACAATACTGAAATTACTTCGAAAAACAAAATCACAATTCTCGCTCCGCACTGATAATTTAAAAACAAATTTCTACTAACATCTACAATTAACACTAAAATAAAATAAAAAATCTAATTGTATATTTTGTGAACTTAATCTAGTAATGTGCATTTATCTGTACAACTATAAAAAGTATTTATATATATCAACAGGACCGAGTATAATATTTTTAAGGCAAATTATGATCAAGTCGTTGACAATTAAACAAAGGCAAACAAGCCTAATAGCTAGAATACCTTATTTAAGTTATAAAATAATTAAGATAAGTGTGTAGGCTTTACCAGGAAAAATCTGATATGTGTGAACATAAAAAGATCCTAATTACAAGTTTATAGAAACAAATGGAGGGTAGGGGGTTTACGAGCCAACCCAACCCCTAAATTTTATATGAGTTGAATAAGGATATATATTTTATTGAGTTCTATGTTTGTTATCTTAGATTTTAATTACATATTCTTTTTGTGGATTTATTTTATGATATTTGTCTTTTGTTTGGGGTTTCATACTACTTGTGAACAAACAAGTCTTTATTAAACTATAAATTATGTTTCTTTTAATGTATTCATATAATTGCATTAAAACAACTTATGAAAACAAAAAATTCGGGGATGATAACAAATATAAAGAAAAAATATGTTTCTGGATGAGAAGAAACAAGTTCCAATGATTTATACAAGGTCTTACTCCATGAATTCAACATTTCTTAATTGGGATTGATGATCTGACTTATAAACAAGCATTGAATCGTATTTTGTCTCATGGGATAAATACCCATTAATTATCAAAAGACCAAAGAAGTTGATGCTAACGCAAGGAAGAAAGGGAAAAAAAAACCACACCAAGTTTGACAAACAAACAACCATCATGGAAAAGGAAACGATCAGATAATGGAACACCACGAACTACCATAGAGGTATCGTCTAGACATTTCAATGAAGGAAACGGTGAATGTTATAATTGTGGAAGAACGGGACATCAAGCTCGAGAATGCACTCGAGAAAGTGCACCAAGAGGTATTTGTTTCAATTGTGGAAAACGTGGTCATTTTAGTAAAGACTGCAAATAGTCAACAAAAGATAATCGGCCACAACAAGGTGGACAATACAGAGTTTACGCTTTGAGTAGTAATCAATCGGGAAGTTGAATGTACCTTTTCTATATTCAATTGATCGTGCTAAAGTTTTATTTGATACGGGTTCTACACACTCATTTAATCTCATCTACGTTTGTAAAACCAATAGGCGTAAAACATATACTTTTGCATAGCCCTCATTATAATCACACCGTTGGGTAACATCTCTATTCTTAATCTAGTATGTAAGAAATGCCCTGTCATCCATCATTGGGAAGGAACTCCATGCCAATTTGATTGCTCTTAGCATGAGTCATTTTGATGTCGTATTAAGGCATAAACTGGCTTACTAGTTTCCGTGCAACATTAAACTATTTCGAGAAAAATCTGTTACCTTTTTCACTACCTAGTAAAAAATTTGTTCTTCGTTGTGACCAACCATACGATGCTATGGACTACCAGCTTCTTGGCATCTAATTGAGGATAATGATCAAAACATACCTGTCAAACAAATTCTAATAGTGCGAGAATTTGAGTATGTTTTCATAAAATACCGAAGTTACCACCCAAATGTGATATTGACTTTAGTATTGAAACCTGTTCCCGATACATCACCAATATCGTTAACACCCTTATCATATGTCAGACCAAGTTCATCACCTTAGGGAGCTCCAGTGTTGTTCTACAGAAGAAAACATGGCTCGCTCCATTTACGCATTGATTACGGAACAACTTAATAAAGTCACAATAAAAAACAAGTATCCACTAGCTAGGATCGATGATTTATTCGATCAACTGCAAGGAGCCACAATATTTACAAAAATTGATTTGAGATCAAGATATCATTTAGTCCTAGTAAAAACTGAAGATATTTTGAAGATCTTTTTCAAACTAATTATGGACACTATGAATTTTTAGTTATGCCATTGGGGTGATCGACGATCTGCCGTATTTATGGATTTGATGGAATCACATCAGTCGCCTTAGATGGATCAATTTATTATCGTGTTCATTGGTGACATTTGGATTTATTCAAAATCAAATAAGGAACATGAACAACATTTTAGAATGACCTTACAATCCTTGTGAGAACATTAATTAGATGCCAAGTTTGGAAAAGTGAATTTTGGCTAGAATAAGTTAAATTCCTTGGTCATTTGATTTTAAAAATGGAGTTTTCATAAACCTTACAAGGTTTATGCTATTCAAAAAATGGGTTTTATCGAAAACACCCACTGAAGTTCATAGTTCTTCTCGGATTGGCTAGGTACTTCGAAGATTTATAGAAGGATATTTGCGTATGGCTATACCACTAACTCGCTTAATAGGAAAGGATGTGAAATAC